>JAHHZJ010000306.1:0-121050 GCA_021437245.1 Aegilops speltoides
GATCCGCCGAGGGCTAAAATAAGAAAGAGAGTCGCGTTAGTACACACATATTTATTCAAATCAGTTAGTTTGTATCACCGAGGCTCAATGTATATATATACCTCGGCCGGAGGTGGTTGCTACTTCCATTTGAAGATCGCTGTTTATCGACGTTTCTTGACATCATCTTCTCGACGGCGCCTTCATCTTCACCGTCAAGGTTCAGATAAGAAGAGATATCATCTTCTTCTTCTCCGGTCGGCACATATTGAATATCGCCGTTTATGATGCCGAACATATGTGCTTCACCGTCCGGATCATAGTTGTCCATAATCGGTCAGCTCTATCGTCCGACATTATGTCAGTCCTGAAAACATGTAGTAAAAACAAATTAATTAAGTGAAGAAGGGGCGGTGGCGGTGGCGGTGGCGAAAGGGCGGTGGCAAAAGGAGGGGCGAAGGGGTGGGAGAGGGTGTCGGTAGAGCGCAAGACGGGGCGGGTTTAGGGTTTAGGGTTTTAAGTTGGCGGTTTTCTTTGGCGGTTTTCATTGTTGTTTTTGTTTTTGGGGTTTAGGGTTTTAAGTTGTTTACCGTTTTTGTTAAACTAAAACTAGTTAAAATTAAAAAGAACAAAAAAAAAGAAAAAAATTCCTTTTTCCTTTTTCTTTTTTCTTCTTCTTCCTTTTTCCTTTTTCTTTTTCTTTCTTCTTCTTCCTTTTTCCTTTCTTCTTCTTTCTTCTTCTTTCTTCTTCTTCCTTTTTCCTTTTTGTTTTTCTTTGACCGGTTTTCTGTTGTTTTTTGTTTTTGGGGTTTAGGGTTTTAAGTTATTTACCGTTCTTGTTAAACTAAAACTAGTTAAAATAAAAAAGAACAAAAAAAAGAAAAAAAAGAAAAAAATTCCTTTTTCCTTTTTCCTTTTTCTTCTTCTTCCTTTTTCCTTTTTCTTTTTCTTTCTTCTTCTTCCTTTTTCCTTTCTTCTTCTTTCTTCTTCTTTCTTCTTCTTCCTTTTTCCTTTTTGTTTTTCTTTGACGGTTTTCTGTTGTTTTTGTTTTTGGGGTTTAGGGTTTTAAGTTATTTACCGTTCTTGTTAAACTAAAACTAGTTAAAATAAAAAAGAACAAAAAAAAGAAAAAAAAAAATTCCTTTTCCTTTTCTTTTTCTTCTTCTTCCTTTTCCTTTTCTTTTCTTTCTTCTTCTTCCTTTTCCTTTCTTCTTCTTTCTTCTTCTTTCTTCTTCTTCCTTTTTCCTTTTTGTTTTTCTTTGACCGTTTTCGTTGTTTTTTGTTTTTGGGGTTTAGGGTTTTAAGTTATTTACCGTTCTTGTTAAACTAAAACTAGTTAAAATAAAAGAACAAAAAAGAAAAAAGAAAAAATTCCTTTTCCTTTTTCCTTTTCTTCTTCTTCCTTTTCCTTTTCCTTTTCTTCTTCTTCCTTTTCCTTTTCTTTTCTTTCTTCCTTTTCCTTTCTTCTTCTTTCTTCTTCTTTCTTCTTCTTCCTTTTTCCTTTTCTTTCTTCTTCTTCTTCTTCTTCTTCTTTCTTCTTTTCTTTCTTCTCTCGATCTCTCGGATGCAAGGGCGAGGGCACGGAATGCTGAGGCGGGCAGGCGGTGGCGGCGGGCGTCAGGCGGGCGGCGCGGGCAAGGGCAAGGCGAGGCGGATGGCGGCGGTGGCGGGCGGCGGCAAGGGGCGTAGGGCACGGGCGGCAAGGCAGAACGGGCGGAGGCGGCGCTCATCGGGACGGGCGGCGTGCAGGCTTCGTCAGGCGCTTGCCAAGGTCGGCGTCGTCGATCGAGGCGCAAGGTCAAGGCCGAGGGCGAGGGCGATTTAACAGGTTGCGGTCGAGGAAGACGAGTATTTATAGGTTGAACTTTAGTCGCGGTTGGCGACGAGAGCCGCGACTAAAGGGTACCTTTAGTCGCGGGTTGCTCGCCCACCGCGACTAAAGTGTTTTTCGTTCGCTTTTCACCTTTAGTCGCGGCTTGTGCATCCATCCGCATGACTAAAGGGTACCCTTTAGTCGCGGTTCTCGCCGCCAACCGCGACTAAAGGCCTGTTTTCTGTTTTCTTTTTAATTTGTGTTGTTTTGTTTTCTTTTTAATTTGTATTGTTTTCTTTTTAATTTGTATTGTTTTCTGTTTAATTTGTATTGTTTTCATTTTTGCTTTATTTATTTTGTTTTGTTTCTACTTACAACAAAAAACTTATTTATTTTATTTTATTTTGTTTCTAATTACTTATTTATTTTACTTTATGATAATTATTTTTGCTATTAAAGTTTCTAATTACTTATTTATTTATGTTATTAAAATCTTAAAATACAATTATATATCAAAAAATCAGAAAATAAAACTAATTCATTTTAAATTCTTGTTTTTCTTCCTTTTTTCTTTTTTTTTTCTTCTGTTTGTTTCTTCCTTTTCTTGTTTTTTTCTTTTTTTTCTTCCTTTCTTCCTTTTTCCTTTTTTCTTATGTTTTTCTTCTGTTTGTTTTTTTTCTTATGTTTTTCTTCTTTTTTTCTTCCTTTCTTCCTTTTCCTTTTTCTTATGTTTTTCTTCTGTTTGTTTTTTTCTTATGTTTTTCTTTTTTCTTCTGTTTGTTTTTTTCTTCTTTTTCCTTTTTTCTTCTCTTTTTTCTTCTGTTTTTTTCCTTTTCCTTCTTTCTTCTTCTTCCTTTTTCCTTTTAAAATCAGAAAAATAAAACTAATTCATTTTAAAATCTTAAAAATACAATTATATATCAAAAAAATCAGAAAAATAAAACTAATCCATGAAGCATCCTCATCATTTAACTTAATCAGAAAAATAAAAGGTTTGATACATCATTCAGTTCATCGACCAAATACAAAGTTTGGTACAATAAATTATTACACATCAATTCTTCCCTTGTGTCCCTGCTTGCTTACGATTGTGCCGTATCCATGGAGCATCCTCATCATTTAACTTAATGCTTGGGTCGGTGTTCACTTTGAAGGGCGGAATTTCAGCAAACATATTATAATCTTCGACATGTCCGTCTTGTCCTCCACTCCCACGATGTTTCTTTTCCTGAAAGAACAATGTGGCGCTTTGGATCATCGCATGATGTCTTGATCGTTTTCTTATCTTTCCGTTTCCTCGGTTTGCTACTCATGTCCTTCACATAGAAAACCTGAGCGACATCTTTCGCTAGGACGAATGGTTCGTCAAGGTAACCAAGATTGTTGAAATCCACCATTGTCATTCCGTATTGCTGGTCCACCTTTACCCCACCTCCTGTTAGCTTGAACCATTTGCACCGAACAAAGGGACCTTAAAGGAGGGTCCATAGTCAAGTTCCCATATCTCCTCTATGTAACCATAATATGTGACCTTTTGCCCATTCTCGGTTCTGCATCAAAGCGGACACCACTGTTTTGGTTGGTGCTCTTTTTATCTTGGGCGATCGTGTAAAATGTATTCCCATTTATCTCGTACCCTTGGAAAGTCGTTATAGTCGAAGATGGTGTCTTGGCCAACATGTACAGCTGATCTACAACATCATTGTCATTCATTAAATGTTTTCTCAACCAACTGCCGAAAGTCTCCATGTGGGCCTTCCTAATCCAGATTCAGGCTTCCCGGGTTGTCCGAGCGTAAAATATTCTTGTGTTTCTCAAAGCACGGAGCCACCAAGCTGGAATTGGTCAGACAAGTGTGGTGTGCTTCATCGAGAATGGCCGTCCATACATATCGTTGATTTCCTTCCGATCGTGCCTTTTCCACTTAGTCTCCCTCGTGCGCGATCGAGGAAGACCAATCGGCTTAAGGTCGGAACAAAGTCAACACAAAACTCAATTACCTCCTCATTTCCATAGCCCTTGGCGATGCTTCCTTCTCGCCTAGCACGGTTCTGAACATATTTCTTTAATACTCCCATGAACCTCTCAAGAGGGAACATATTGTGTAGAAATACAGGACCGAGAACGGAAATCTCTTCGACTAGGTGAACCAGGAGGTGCGTCATAATATTGAAGAAGGATGGCGGAACACCAACTCGAAACCGACAAGACATTGGATCACATCGCTCAGAACCGTGGTAGAACTTCGGATTGATTACCTTCGAGAGATTGCATTGAGGAATGCACATAGCTTCACAATGGCTAATCGAACATTTTCCGCAGAGCCCCTCAAAGCAATCGGAAGCAATTGCGTCATAATCACGTGGCGGTCGTGAGACTTCAGGTTTTGGAACTTTTTCTCCGCCATGTTTATTATTCCCTTTATATTGGACGAGAATCCAGACGGGACCTTCATACTGCTCGGGCATTCAAAAAGATGACCTTCTCTTCTTTGGTCGAGCGTAGCTGGCACGACCTTGAAACCATTCCGGATGCCGGTCATCGTGGTCTTTCAAACGTTGCTGGTCCTGCCGTGCTTCCTTTGTATCATTTGTCTTCCCATACACGCCCAAGAAGCTTAGGAGGTTCACGCAAATATTCTTCGAACGTGCATCACGCCGATTGCAGAGCGGACTTCTAGGATTTTCCAATATTCTAGCTCCCGAATATAGATTTCTTCTTCCACATGGCTGCGTGCCCGTCGGCTCCCTTCGAACTGATTGTCCGCCAGGACCTTTCCAAAGATGACTTTCAAATCCTTGACCATATCAAATACCTCAGCACCAGCAGCGTTCCGCAGCTTCGCCGGTGATCTGCCTTGCCGTTGTAATGCTTGCCTTTCTTTCTTCTTGGATGAATTTTCGAAGAAATCGACGATGCCCAAGGTACACGTTCTTCTTACAATTTGGCAAATGTACACTTTCGGTCTCATGTAAGCAGTGCGTGCATGCATTGTATCCCTTATTTGACAGTCCCGAAGGTTACTAAGAGCAGGCCAATCGTTGATGGTTACGAAAAGCAACGCCAGAGGTCAAATTCCTCTTGTTTGTGCTCATCCCACACACGGACACCACCCCACAGCTGTAAAAGTTCATCAACTAATGGCCTTAGGTACACATCGATGTCGTTGCCGGGTTGCTTCGGACCTTGGATGAGCATCGCATCATAATGAACTTCCGCTTCATGCACAACCAAGGAGGAAGGTTGTAGATGCATAGAGTCACGGGCAGGTGCTATGGCTGGAGCTCGCTCGCCAAAAGGATTCATGCCATCCGCATTTAGAGCAAATCTTATGTTCCTTGCGCCACTGCAAAATCTGTGAACCATCGTCGATCTTTCTCCATTGCGCTCCATCTGCGGTGTGTCTCAACTCCCCGTCCGACTTACGTTTCTCTTTGTGCCATCGCAACAACTTGGCATGCTTTTTGTTCATGAGCAGACGTTTCAACCGTGGTATTATAGGAGCATACCACATCACCTTGGCGGAACCCTCTTCCGGGTTTCGCCCTCAACATCGTCACCGTGGTCATCGACTCGATCTTATAACGCAATGCAAGGCATACCGGGCATTCATTCAAATTCTCGTATTCACGCGGTAGAGGATGCAATCGTTGATGCATGCATGTATCTTCGTAACCTCTAAACCTAGAGGGCGACAACCTTCTTTGCTTCAGACGATCAAGGGCAACTCGTTATCCTTTGAAACATATTCTTCAACATTTTCAGCAAGTTTTCAAATGCCGAGTCAGCTACACCTGCCTCGCCTTCCATTTCAGCAAATCCGATTGTGCAGCCCAGCTTTTTCAGACCATCATCGCATCCGGGTACAGCGCCTTTCGTGATCCTCTAACATGCGATCCAAATTCTCCTCTCCTTTTCGGGCCAGCAGCGTCTCCGTGCATCAGCAATGGTCCGACCAAGATCATCAACGGGATCATCACGTGCCTCTTCTTCACCTTCCCCTTCACCTTCAACATCCTCCATGAAAGTATCACCGAAATGAGCAAGATAGCTTTCATCGATGAAATCATCCCTTCTTCATCTTCTTCCATTATAACCCTCTTTCTCCATGCTTGGTCCAACAATTATAGCTTGGCATGAAACCCTTCAAGCAGATGCATGTGAACAACTCTTGAGGAAGAGTAACCCTTCTCATTCTTACAGATAACACATGGACAGATAACAAAACCCCCCCGCTTGTTCGCATTAGCCACTACGAGGAAATCTTTCAAACCCGTAGTGAACTCGCCGGAGAGTCGGTTACCGTACATCCATTGCCGATTCATCTGCATTATTATAATATAAAATATATAATTAACCATCATGCATTTGTTATGAACTACACACATGCATATATTGACACATCAAAGGTTCATCAAGTTGCTAACCGCGATCGAAGAGTGTGGCTCCAACACTTCATGTCATGTTTGTTTCATGCTCTTGGGGCATTTCATCAAACACCTTATGTGCATAAGAGGAACCAAAAGCAAACCTACACCCACTTGTGAAGAGAATGGCTCCAAATGGCTAAGTGATGGCTGCTGGATGGGTATATATAGGCGAGGGGCTTTAGTCGCGGTTGGCCTGGCAAACCGTGACTAAAGGTGCCCGAAGGCATTTAGTCGCGGTTGGCCTGGCCAACCGCGACTAAAGCCCCTCACGTGCACCAGCTGGCCACCGAGCGCCCAGGCCCCAGCCTTTGGTCGCGGTTCACCTCGTAACCGCGACTAAAGGTCCCATTGGTCGCGGTTCCAACAGCCAGCGACTTATGGGCTGGACGGAAAGCCTGTTTTTCCACTAGTGATTGTTGTTGGCCTGAGGCTTGCCCGGGGTGCTACCGCATCCCAAAAAATGAATGCACGTTGTGTGATTCCCAGTGAAAGCCAACCGGCCGGATAGTGTATATAATGATCTATTGATGCTGGCAATAATCGATGGTCTCCCATGTTGGATGGTGGACTGGATCCGTCTGCAGATATATTGCTTTTTCTAATTGGAATTAATATTTCATTTTAATTTTCCAAGAATACAAGAATTTATCAAATGAAAATTTGGTTATACATTTTAAACATCGGAACTTTAGCCCTATCGTATCTAAAGTTTGACACGAATTTTTTGTAACTCTTGGATCATGGTTAAATTGCTTATAGGTGAGAATCACTTGATTGCCCAAATGCCTGTAATAGACCTCGAGAAATTGAAAACTGTAAATGATGGAAGAAATAAGTATCAAAAACGTTAATAGACTCTTTTTTTAGAGAAAAAGGGCCTAGCCCCGGCTCCATTGAATCAACAATGAAACCCAGCAAATCAGGGTCATGTAGCATTTTGTTATTACAACGCTTAAAATGGAAAGCAAAACGCACGCCAGGTGAAAAGCACACACCCTCGGCGAGGAAAAAGAAACTGAAAGAAAGTAAGACAAAACAAGACGAAGCTCCAGCCCGTAGCCACCTCTCCACACTTTTGTCCATGCTGCTTTTTTCTGCATCAATCTAGCAGTGGAGATCGCCACGGCACCAGGTATATCAGATCATGATCAGATCGCTTTCCCTGATCAACCTGTATCTGGCCACAGGAGGAGTGGGGATTTCTTGTTGTTTGCTCCAGCTTCCGCACGATCTCTTTTAGCTCGGCTTGGCAACATCTGGCCAGGCCACCTCCCACAAGGATAGGTTTTTGCAGTCTTCCTCACGATCACCTGCATACCAAGCCAGGTCGATCAATTGAAACATATGTCATTCCTGCTTTTCTAGAGAGCCCACAGGGCCGCAACTTGCACTATGGCAGCAGCAGTGTTGGGGTTACGAAACCAGTATTCAAGCATGTTGTGAATATTTACACGGCTATCAATACTGGCCACTTCCCTAACTACTCTCCACGGTTCCACAACAACGACACAAGTAAAAAATAGATGGCAAGAAGACTCATGTTCAGAACAAAAAAGGCAAGTTAAATCTGGAACATGTTGTCTCTTGTTAAGGTTATCTCTGGTCAAAAGTTTGTTCTTTGTAATCAACCGGAGAAAGATTTGGATTCTAGGGTTTTTTATTTATCTTCCACACCACAGGGATATTCCCAGGAAGAATACCCGTAAAATTAACAATATTATAAAAGGATTTAACTGTGTACAAACCTTTCGCCTCATATTTCCATACAAGGGTGTCAGGTCCGTCACTCAGAACTACAGATTTAATCTCATCAAAGATATTGTTCCAGCCAATCATCATGCTGGGGGAGAAACATCTCCTGAAATTAATCTTGAGATTGACCCCATCCCAAACCTCACTAATAGTAGCATGTTGAGCAATAGCTATGGAGTACAACCCCGAGAACTGAGTAGCAAGGTTAACCTCACCACACCAACTATCTTCCCAAAATCTAATGCTCTTGCCATTGCCCACTCTCCAGACATATCCAAATTTAGTAGCCTTAATAGCCCAAAGGATCCCCTTCCAGAAGGGTGAGGCACCCACACTAGAACAGGCAAAAATATTAGGGTTATGGATATTATATTTAGAGTCTACTATATTCTTCCAGATCTTACCCTCATCCAGAAGATATCTTTTGCCCCAGGAAGCAAGAAGGCAAAGATTAAAGTCTGCCAAATTAGTTATTCCCAGTCCACCAAATTTCTTTTTTGTGGCTAGGGGTTCCCAATTAGCAAGGTGGTATTTAAAATGCACATCATAACCATCCCAGAAGCAGTGAGCCAATTGGGAATTAATCAGGGCTATAGCCCATTTAGGGAATTTAATTTTCCCATCAAGTATGAAGGGATACTAGCCAGGCAGGATTGCACTAAAATTAATCTCTTACCAAAAGATAGAAGCCTTGCTCTCCAGCCTGCCCCTCTTTTGATAAATTTGTCAACCACAGGCTGGAGATCCTCTTTTCTAAGTTTATTATAATGAAGAGGAGCTCAAGATATCTAATGGGGAAGCTCCCCAGCTTACAACCCATGACTTGGGCAAAATTATTAGCCCTATCAGCATTGATATTAATGCGAACCAAGTCACATTTATGGAAGTTGATCCTCAAGCCTGAAATCGACTCAAAACAAGATAAGAGCCACTTCAAGTTTTTATCCCGGCCTATATTATTACCCAGGAAAAGAAATTTGCATATTGCAGGCTGATTACTCCAGCAGGATTAGTGGGAGGAAAAACTCCCTCTATAAAGTTGTTAGTAGAAGCCTTGCCTAGTGTTCTAGTAAAGACATCACCTACAAGATTACTAGTAGAGTGCCCGTCGTTGCCACGGGCTCTTAAAATATTTGCAAGAGTTACATGTTGAAATCCACAAACAATATAACACAAACTGAAGTCCATTATTGCAATGACACAAGCTGAGTGATGTTACAACTTAACATCTATTACAAAAATATATTAATATCTAGATGATGCGCTTGAAATTCTTTCACAATATCAGGAAAGTCTACTCTAGCTTCATTCCCGTGATGTTTTAGCAAGTATAATAAAAATGCTTCCTCAGTTCATACCCATCCTGCGGGAAAAATAAATGTAGTTTGTATGAAAAATTCACGGAGAAGGTCTTTAAACATGTAACCCACAATACTCACCGTGCAAACCGCTTGACCAATTCTTTACCGTTCCACAGGCAGCATAAAATGAAAAACAAAATAGCGGAGACATTCCTGAAATACTTTCAATTAATATTCTAAATAATATAATGATAACAAATGTAAATATTGTTATTTGATTCATTACCCGTCTATACTCGTTGGAACACCGCCGGAAATAAACGATGCTATTTAGATATATCAATTCCATCCAGGCAGCTTTATTTCGAGTGCTTCTTTGAAATCCTTGAAAAACTTTTTAATTTCAGTGAATGCCTCATGTTTTTATCCTCTCGGCGATTGTGATGATTGAATAGGATCCATAATATATAGCGGGCGTGCCTCTTTGTCGATGATGTACAGGATGTATCGGCCGATGGATGCATAGGAAGATAAATCTACAAGTTGAGATATTAGAAACTAAAACAAACCATGATTACAATGGTCAAATTATTTCATTTACCTTATTGCAAGATGAGATGTGGGTCTCCATCCCGGGCCAGCTATCAAATAATGTTGCCAACGTCTGGATAGTTTCCTTCTCACAAAACTTCGACCTCGTGTTGACTCTAGCAGCATGGACTATGTAAAAGAAAAATAATAATGTTTCAACATGTTGATAATAATGACACCTATAATGAAGAGTTCTGATAACTTACACAAAATCGTAGATCCATGTAGTGTATAGGAGGATGCATGAACAATACTCCCTCGTCACATGCCAGGCATAAACAGCAGCGGTGTTGAAGCAATCATTGTCCATGGGCTGCTCCATGTTAAGTATGAATTGAAGTTTCTTAAGACTTAAGCTCATTGGATCGGTGTGGAGCTCCGGACCCATACCTTCCTGTAATTTGGATGGTAAGAAGAACAAATATATTTATCTGCACATTAAATATTGATACATGATACTTACTCCAAAGATTCAGCATCACTAATCGACACGATGTATTTACACAGACGGCAAGTATTTCACGTTGGTAAGTAAGAATGATAGTGATTGGGGCGGGGCGTTTCTCTTCGACCACATCGGATGGATCATCCAATATCTCAAGATCGAGAATTAGATAAAGTTTCTTTTTGGAGAGGTTGATGGTACATGGGACATCCTTTTAACTTATTAAGCTCTGAATCAAGCAAAATAATTGCTAATTTTTGTCGAAAATGTTTCATATCCTCCTACAAAAAATACAAAAACATTTTAAAAGATTTTTGATGAAGCATTATGATTTAATGTATAAAACTAAAATACTGCACAAACTGGCGAATGCAGGTCCATGTGGTGTCCATTATTCCATATAGTTTAGCATGAACAATCCACATGATACGCTATAATATTATAAAATAATGCTTTAGAATATCACAGATGAATTAAAAACAAACTATTGAAAAAAGTGCTTACCCATCGGTTTGTATTGCCTCCTGAATTTGCTCTACAACCGTCCATTTTGAAACATTGAGATCAGGCCACTTATGACTTTTGATAAACTGCGGACTATGCTCTGCAAGTTTCAGCCATTTCTCGAGCCCTAATAACTTTTATAAATATATATGATAAATGTTAATGATGAAGCCAAAGAAAATAAATGCTAAGATGATTCAACAAATAGATAGTTACCGTAGTAGCAAGGTCATTGCGTTTGACATTCTCACCAAGTGAGTCCAATACTTGGATCTCTCGTTTTTTGGCGTTGGCAACTGCTAGATACCAATGGTAGCCCGGCATGTTAATCGGGATGAACAACTGATGTAAATAAGATACAAGTCACAATCACGATTAAACATCTGAACTAAATAAAAACAATACATAATTACATGCATGGATTACGAGACAAAAACTAACCATATCTTGTTGTAGATAACTATTAACATGGCGCATACGATCGACGATATATTTTGATGGGTCTATGTCTCTTTCCCGTCTTCTTTTATCTGGCGGATACAAAGCGTGCTAATAATATGTATCTTTTCACCCGCCCTGTTTTGTAGATGCTCGTGAGCAAGCATGCAATATATGTAAGCATTTATCACCTGTAAATAATATTTAGGTTATATTTATAAATTATGATATTATATATAATCAATTAAATACAAAGATTATGCAATTGGTCTTACACCGTCATGTAAGAACATGTCATTTTTAGTAAGGCATTCCAAATCGTCTTTTGCTAACAAGGCATCTCCAATGTCCACAAACTGGGTATTCTTAGGGGCAGATTTGATTGATTCGATGACTGTAATATCTCTAGGGGTACAAACATAGTCTATGAAATTCATAAAAAAGTGAGCCAGCTTAGTAAACAATAAAAGCCAAATTAGTTGAATAGAAAAGACAACATCACAAAAAATAGTTGATAATAATATTAATAAATACCTTGTGGGATAACATGTAAATTAGCATCCTTTTTTGGTTTATTATGAGATATAACCTCTTCGACATGATTATGTTGTGATTTTCCGGCCCCTTGCAGCGACATTGCATCTGAACCCTCAATGGATTCTTTCCGTGCATATCCAGGGTCATCATCCATGTATACTATATTCTGAAAAAACAGAAATATAAATACACCATTCATTTTATCGTATATAATATAGATACAAAATAAGTTTAGTTATATGCACCTCTTCTCATGGTGTTTAGGTGCTGATCATCATCGTTGCATCAGTGCTTAAGTCGGAATCCATTAATTTGTATCTATGATAAAATATATTTAATATTTTTTGCTACATCATAAAACTATATATAATATATAATAGAACAGAATTTGAAAATAAAATAACTGTTTTATCTGATAATAAGAAAATCACTTGGTTATCTTAGAAAAAAATGCTGCTTAAATCATTTTATAAACAGAACAAACCGGGGAAAACAACAATTTGTAATTATAACATGATGAAATATAAATAATATTTCCGACTGCTTCATATTATTATATGTAGTATATAATATATGTAACACAACTTATTACATATGCAAAAATGTTGTTTAAATAAATATTATTAGAAACATGACCTCTTTTTTGTATTATATTTCCTACAAAAACATTTAATACAATGTTCATATATTAAAAAATTGTTCACGTTAATGATAATATTATGGATTTTTTAAAAGGTTACGATTTTCAAAGTTTGTTCTGAAAAGTAAAAAAATGCTTGTGGTCGTAAAGAACTGTTCACATTCCAAAAATTGTTTATTTTTTTAAAAATGGATCTCCTTTTAGAATATTGTTTAATTATTCAAAAACTGTTTGTGGTAAAAAAACTGTTCAAATTTAGCAAATTTTTTATTTGTACCAAATTTTCTTCTCAAAATTAAAAACAAACATATGTTTGAAAATTTTGTTCACTTTTTCATATTTCTATATTTTTTCGGGAAATAAAGTGATGAAGCAGAAAAGAAAGAATTAAAGTGATGAAGCATTTGAATTTATTACAAAAATAAATATTAAAAATCATTTTAGTAACACAACATTTTTGGGTAAACAACAAACTATAATGTTTATATATAAGTAAGCAGGGTCTGAAATTGCTTAATTTATTTTTAATTAATTGTATAGCATAGCGTAATTTGTCAAACATAAACTAAAACAAACAAAACAACATTACGAAAGTATATTTGTTTTTCCTACTCTTTTAAATATTTATTTTTATGAACCATGTTTAAATATATATATATATATATACCTATATATATATATAGGTATGTATAATGTAAATATACATGTTATTTTCTGATGTATAAAATAATTATCAAAAATTATCGCAGCACTAATAACCACTATACCATGATGAAATGTATATGATGAAATATAAATAATATTCCCTAATACAACATTTAAATATATACAATATATAATAAAAGTAAAAGTGAAACTAACAGTACTATTTGTATGCAAAAAATAAACCTAATTGGAATTATTAGAATTATATGTTGTTTAAATGAATGTCATACCATATGACAATTTGGGAGAAAGAACTAAACATAATGTTCTTATATAAGTAAGTAATCATTTCAAAATTATTTAAATTATTTATGTAGGCTGTGGAAATCTGTCAAAAAAAACATGCAAACAAACATTCCTTAACTAAGTATATTTGAGTTTTCATTATTTACCCCTTTTATTTTTGTGATGCACTTGGTTTATTTAATAAGTATAACCAACGTATATTTGTATTCACCATGTATATTATTATACACAGTTATTGATTTTGTGAAGTATGTATAGTATTATACACATGTATTGATTTTGTATTTACATGCGAGAACAAAATGGGCAGGGCCAGAAAAATTGCATCACAACCGGCGGCACACCTCCCCGCCTACACATAAATCGTGCGCCACCTACCCCGCCCGTTCACCTTATCCACTCAATCCTCCTCCACTCACTTGAACTCCCTTTCCCTCCGCGCGCATGTCGATCGTCGTCCACGAGTCACAGTGCGCTCCTCCGCCCGCTCTTTCGCATCGAGACCCTCCCATCTCCTATCCACTCGCACATCTAACCCTCACCTCCACCAGCCGCATCGTCGCGAAGGTCGCATAAGCTTCGCAACCACCACAGCTCCGCGCCAACCAACCGCACCACTGTCCGTGACCCAAGCACGAACAAATCGACCGAGAGCGGGTGTTGGATCTGTCGCCGTTCGGATCCACAGCGGTCTGGTCTCGGCGAGATCCTTGCTCGAGATCGAGCGGGGTGCCTCGATCTGCAGCGCCGAAGCCACGGTACGCCAGATCCGAGCGATTCCCTCCTATACTTCTTCCATTAGTTGCTAACCTAACTTTGATCTCCTCCTCGCTTTGTTCTATGATGTATTGTGGAGCAACCGCTGAAGGAGGACAAGGGCGAAGATGGCTACCCAGCGGCAAAGGGCGGCAGCGGTGGTGCAGCACTGTGGTCCACGCCCGGCAAGAAGCACCACCGGGAGGTCGGGACACGGTGGTGCAGACATGCTATTCATAGTCTACCACTCCACCCTCTTCCGCAACCCCACCACTTCCGCGTCTCGGTGAGACAAGCGGCCCATCCCCTCCACCGTACCCAAACATTTCCCGGTCCGTGTTTTGCTGTAATATGTGGCTAGCTATGTGGCGTGCATTGCTACTATTAGTTTTAGGAAAAGAGAGGTAGATGTAGAGGAGATAGAAAAATTTATGTGCTAGGTATTATGAGAGTGTCTGCTACTATTAGTTTTAGGAAAAGTCTTGTGGTGCCGACAAACTATGGACGATACACACACGATGGTAAAAATGGCCGTCCACAGGTATGAGCTACATATAGGAGAAGAAGGATAAGTGCTGTGACTGAAATAGATTGCAAGAGTGCTAATTTACATATTGTTTTAAAATTGATATCATCAGATATCTAGCTAATCTGAGTAAATAAGGACATGTTTGATTATTTTCTCATGTATTCTCCATGCAATAGTTATAGCTGCACCGATCAAGTTTTTTCATGTGCATCCAACATCAAAAGTAGGTTACAATGGCCTCAAATGAGTTGCTTAATCTTTCGGATCATCACAACAGTATGAAGGTGCAATGGCGGTGCAGCTGGATGTTGAGCGAGGAATAATCATAAGCGTCATGAAGCTCTTTTTACAACAATGGATAGTTTAAGGTGAGGCCATGGAATGTTGCCATAAAAATACAATGTTTGCAGCACTACATATTTCAGTGTATATTATGTCATATTGTGTTTTCTGAGGGTAAAATTAGGAAGCACTGCCATTAATAAATTTGGCTTTATCATTTTTTTTGATGAAAGTGGAATTTTACATGTATGTAAATGAAATAGAAAGTACTAATTTCACATCCTCATGATTATATATACTGCTATTTATAGATCCTACATCACATAATTATAAGAGATCTACTAATGTTGTTGAGTAGGACCATACAGTTTAATACAATAGTTAAAGTCATTCCATTTAGAGGTATTAAAATAATGGTTATGTTTGTATTGATTTGATTGTCTTATGAGTTACTACATTTGCATCTGATTGGGTCAATCATTACCTTTGTCATGTGATAGGTAGTGTGAAATGACATTATCTCCACATAACCTTTACGACATGACACCTTACAGCACACTGCGTGCTCTAGAACAATTATTCATTATTTGGGTCTGATTGTTTATTCTAAATATTATCGAGAAGATATAGTGTGTCCGTAGCTGTCTAAATGTACTACCATTTTGTTTTGCTGTAGTAGGTGCTTATAAATGAACACATGTGATGCCTAATAGGAGCGTGTGGAACCCTTGGCGAGTCGATCCTTGCCAATGGGGTCGCCGATACTAAACAGGTCATTGTAAAATGTTATCTTGATAGATGCCAACCTTGTAATTATTTCATAGCTAGCTTTTTGAAGACTGGTAGTATTTTAAAGACAATTAAGTAGCTAGTTTGGTTTGGACTTTAGTCTTGTATCATATAGCTAGCTTGCATTTCGTTGAGATCCTATTTATATTACATTGTATGATTAATCACAAAGGCACACCACACTGTTTTCAGAAAATGATATATTGATTGATGTGCACTATCTACAATTAATGGTTCATTTCACCAACTGTTATTGTCACATTTTATATAGAAATTATGGGCTTGAGATTTTATCTTATCTATCACTCTGTCTCCTGTTTTCTCGGTGTATATTTGGACTTTCAAATATTTGACTGAAGTTATATATAAATATAATAGTAGTGAAAATAACAAACTATTCTCTCTATAGAAAACATACTTGACATTACATAATTTAAATAATTGTACTAACACAACATTAGTCATATGAAAATTATTTAAATTATTTATATATCTAATGAGGTATGGGTCTTCCTGGTTCCTGAACACTCATTTAGCAATTGGTTCGATTATTACAGACCTTAAGTTATTGCATTGGGTTTAACTCTCGGGTTAAATGTAAACAAGTGGCTTTATTGGATTGAGACATCCTTCGAAGAATCTAAAGAGTGTATTGGAGTCCTTTGAGAGGTCAAGTAGCTGGCAAATACAAGGATGAATTTGAGGAATCAGTATCTATGGTTGGTTTTTCTTCTTTTGGACCATATTTACAGCCACGTGAAGGATTATTGTTCTGGGTTAATTTTGAGAGTATCTTTAATGACCTGCAAGTGTTCTAAACTAACCAATATGGTTTCTTAAAAGATGTCTCCAGCTAAATATATATACCCAAATCATTCCTTTGTTTTTGAGTACTCTAATAGTTTGACAATTTCTATAGGTGGATATTTTAACAGTTCAACTGTTCAAAACAGAAAATGAGTTGCTTCAACGAGAAAACCGATGTCACGATGATAGCGGCTTCACAAAACTGATGAGTTGATACTCGTACTTTTGAAGTATCTTTATTATATGGACCTTTGTAAGCACAATTTATTAGCATGATCCATTATGCTTTCTCTGTTTACAATGTACTATCTGATGTCATGTGTATTTTCCCTTGCTTGCTCTGGGCTTTGGAGGAAAACTTAGTTACATCTTTTAAAATGTAAATTATCTGCCATGATTAAGCAAGCCAAGCTGAAGTTTTGCCTTTGTTGGGACTTCTTGCAAATGCACAGATAAACTTTCGGGGCTGCCGATGGTTTGTTGAACATCAAATTTTTAGGAGTTACGCTTGATTTTCTTACCATGGTTAAGAAAATAACATCTTGGCAATTATTTGTGAGTAAAGCATGTTCCAAATCCTCTTGGATTGGTAGCGTAGTTTTAGTATTTTTATAAACATCATTTATCCATATCAACTATTCTTAATCTTGGTATATTCCCAAATTTTTATTTTCACAAACAACTCTTTCTATGTTGTTCACGAGTCTTACGAAGATGCTAGGAGAATTGTTGACGAAAATGAATATAATGCTGCATGGAGACTGAAAATGCTAGAGCTGCAGTACAAAGAGTTCATAAAGTACTTAAAGAGAAATATGACAGTTCACAAATAATTGGTAAGCATGCAAATTGTATATAATTTTATGAGCAGCAAATTATATTGTTTTCTGAACTTTAGTACCATGCTTAACTGGAACTTATGCTGAATGTGTATTCCTTATTTATTATTTTATTTATGTCATATAAAATAACTCCCTTGACTTCTGTACATTCTTTTGTTCAAAAACAGTGGTAGTTTATTTTAATTTGACTATGCAACCTTCTCGTCTTGCATCAACAAGCAACAGATCTTCCTCCCCAACTTTGCTTTTATTGCTTGCTTCTCGAGATGATGTGCTTTGACACGTCCTCAATTTGTTATATTCGTTGTATTACTTGCTCTATCTAGATATAGTTGGGATATAGTTGGTATTAGAGTATTACATATCCATAGTGAATAATTTTAGACTATTCCATCGAAGCATTTTGTCCTCAAGGAATATCTATTACATGTAATGACTTAATATAATGACTCTGATGATATATATCTTCAAGCAGTACTATTATATTTGTTTGTTTTCTGGCATGTTGAAACACTTAATAAGTTATTTGTTTGTTTTACGGCTCAAATATATATATGAGCTTTCATTAAAAGTTAGACAGAACAACTATGGTCCTCCGTTACAAAGCGTTAGGTGTATGACACGCGTCCGATGTCGAGAATAGACTGTTACCCTATAACATCTGAAAGAACTTCCCATTAAAAAACATTTGAAAGAACTGTTTGTATTCATTTGCAACCCACGTAATAGGAATGCTTGATTAGATCTACAGATCAATTGTATTGGCTATGATCTTTTTATAAGATGGCACTATCTCCTTTGGTGTTTTTTTGGAATTTGATGGCATGCACGACCAAACATTATCCTAATATAATAAGCATTACCCTTTTACGAGAAGAAAAGATCCAGAAATTTTCATACCTAGAAAGTCGCCTTCTTGATGCCCCTTGCTTACGAGAAGGTACTCCTCGGTCATTTATCCTCAAATGCAGGTATTTTGATCCTTTGATATCTGTGATGGGGAAGGGAGAAGTAAGAGGGGGATGAGGGATGGCACATGAGGTTAACATATATAGGTAGGCCATGCGAGAAGCCTGGAGTGGCGAGATATCTTTCCTTTTTTGGAATATACTCTTATGTATGGTGCAAATATCTTTCCTTTTTGAGATATGTACTTATGTATAGTGCAGAAATCTTTCCTTTTTTCATAAACATACACCTCTTAATAAATTAGAAAATATAAATCAGAACTTACTAGAGAATTAAATTATTGCATTAATTAAATAAACAACTTATCATTGATTGCATGCCACTAAGTTACTTATTAGTTCTTATAAAATTTTCCCATATATAAACGAAATATCTTCCCATTCTATTCAGATATTTATTCTTTTTAAAAATAGTTCAATTTGAAGAGGTAAACATGAAGTTTCTATATAATTTATGTGTATTTAATCAGTTCAACATGTACTATAAATCAAGTTAAATTAACAAACAATTAATCTTAAATGTTTTCTTTCTGAAATATGGCTATTAACAGCCTTCAGATTTTGTTGTTTGCACAATTAAAACACAAATGCACCTAATGGATCATCGATCTTTTGCAAGGTCCACATCGACTGAGTACAAGCGGCCGTAGGTCAAACGGAGGCGTGGAACTGCTGCAGCCCATCTGTGACAGAGCAGACTCCTGCGAATTTGCCCAGCTAGGTACATCCTCTATTTGGTACCAACTTGAAGAAAATTCTTCCTTTTTGCTTCCATGACCTGATATCCTCCTCACTGATGTATCGAGGAGCCGTGACCCGGCAAAATGTAAGTGCCAGGACGAAGACGTAACCCCGACGGCCAAGACACGGCCACGGTGGTGATTTTTGATGGTGAGACAGAGCAGACTCGAGCAACTTTGCCCAGCCGGTACATCCTGTACACAACTACATGGTAGCAAATTGAACAAAATGTGACTTGATTAGTATAGTAGCTTAGTAGTAGAAGGTTCCTGTACTTGCAAGTTTATGTTTAACAATCACTGCACCGGATATGCAAGCCTGGGATTATATATGTGCGGGGGTCTATGATATTGTGAGTACAACACAACCAGCCCACCAGGTTCCTTTGAAACCACTTAGCCCGGCTGAGTCAAATACAAGGCCTTGTCATCTTTAAAACCACTTAACCTCGGATAAGACCCCAATAATGATGGTTTTAGAATGTTGATGGACAAGTCTGAGGGGGCAAACCTAAACAAAAATTTTTCATCTAATTTTCATCACCCCTACTTGATAAAGCTCCTGCAAAAGTGTACGGGCAAAATGTGTTGAGATCAAATGGTTACTTAATTTGTTTTCTCGTACAATAATCCGTAGTTTTCATTTGCCAGCTTGCTTATGGTGTACAGTTGACACAGTATCGATAAAATGCACACACTCGTAATCTTATTGCACAACACTCCTGGGATCAGATATTTGACAACATTATACAAAAGCTGGAGAGTCTCAACAACTCTTTAGAGTAAGATATAAGTAGGGAACATTCATGTAACGTGAATCAGTTGCTTTGTCGTCGGGGCGGTTGAATCCTCGTATGGTAGAAGATATGAATGTGGGTGAGATTGTTTTTTAGCTATGAAATGTGGCTCAGTGATCATTGACGTCAAACAAACAGAAATTACAAAGACAACATATATAACAGCAAAACCAACTTGTAGTAGTACCAATACTCCAAAATAGTTATTAAATGATGTAAACCCAAAAACCTAAATTATAGTTTCCATCCATAACCAAACATGACAAGATGCTTGAAGTGTTCCTGACGGTTCTCGTTGCATAGAAGCATATTTAGTTGTTCAAAACCCTCAAGGCCGCCGTAACCTCCTGAGGGATGTTTCCAGCAGCTAGATTGTTTTTGACCATGAGCATCTGGACTACCACTTGGCTCCTGAGCATAATTGGATCCTAGAAACAATGAAACAAAATCAACATGAAACAACGAAGTGGTTGGATTAAAAATGGCACATTAAAACTCGTCGTAAAGATAATTACTGTAGTGTTCATCCAGGTCATGCTACGCAAAGAACCTAGCTGATGGGCCATCTCTTGTAGAACTAAGAAACCCGAGTCTTTGCTGTCACAAACAGAATAAATATTTTAGCTTTCGACATACTGAAACTTATTCATATAAAAAATTTATTAAATTACCTTGAAAATTGAATGACATGTTGTCTTGTCGCCAATCCATGAGTTCGTTGTTCCAACCAAGGACCCTAGCCTGCAACACTTCATTGAGTTCTTGCTTCAAAATAGTGATCTCCTTCATCATCTCTTTGTTGTTAGTGCTATTTCCCACTTGTCGTACATCTAGTGATGGATTAAATACGATAACCCTTCTCCTCATCCGGTTGACCACAAGTAGACCATACGACGAATCCAGGATAAACAACGGAAGTAGATACTAAAGAAGGTCAACACAGGTTAATTGCTATATCAGGAATGAAAAAATAAGTTAGGAAGTAATCACTCTTACAATTGTGGAGTTGAACACATCATATCTAGGAAAGGGCTGTAGAACAGCATTGTTGATCAGAGTTGAGTGCGCTGCCCTTGCGGCATCCATGAATTCCTTAGAGCTCGTGATTGAGCATGAAACGCAAGTCAAAATAATGTTTTCCTCCAACCATATTAGTGCTGCATGCCTCTCTACTTCAGCGCTTGCAAGCTTACGAAGAGCGACATTGAAGCAGTCGGGATGTAGGCTTTGGCGTTACAAATAGTGTGTCCTTCAGCATCCCGAGGCTGATTTCGATTCGATGCGGTGTATCGCTTCTTATCCAGATTGAGCTGCGTAAAAATACATATAAATGGTTAGCACTAATAGTGGTTCTTTAATATATGAATTGTTCATATGGTAACATTTTTAGATAATCAAATAGCTATGAACAGAGCGTAATATTTTGATAAACTATAGAGCCTGCAAATTTTTCAGCACCTTAAATCAAAAGATATAATTACATAATTATTTCTCTGTAAGAACAATATTAAATTGTTAGGAATTAATAGCAGGAAAATTTATGTAGCACCCTTTATATTAAGTTTGATAGCTGTTGAAAAACATTATTAAATTGTTCTACAAAAAAGTAAGGACATTAAGTTTATCAACCTTTGTACAGCAAATAATATTAATATTTTGTTATTCATTAAATACGGAACATGTGCAACGAAAAAACTGCCTAAACATTTAACAAAAATAATTTTGTACTGGTGGCCGCAAAAAGTAAGATTTAATTTAAATAAAAACAAATTAAGATATATCATACTCCTATATCAAGCAGAATCTGCTCTGTACGACCGAGTTCTAATGATATCTCGTTAGAGAAAATAAACATACAATAGCATAACTTACTCTAGTGTGTGCTCATCATGAACGCCGTTCATATAGCCGAATATATATTCGAGTGCATCTTCCACGAAATGCCTTGGTGGGGGCAGAAGATGCAGGGGTGCGGGTAAATCTTCTCGGGGATCGGCAACAGCATCGTGGAGCTGGAGGGCAGCATCATTGGGGTCGGGGGCAGCGGCATCCAGGGTCGCCGGCGGATTGTTTCCAGTGATAGGATCCATAGCTGATCGATAGGCGTGAGTGATCTTTCGCTGAGGCGTCTTGACAATTAGGATGTCGACGCAGCATATATTTGGCATCTAGATTTATTGCCTACAACTGCTTTTTATTGCCTGCCGAAAAAATCGGCGATGGGAGTATAAACGGATATATTTTCAAAATTATTTATTGCCTGCCAAATTTATCAAATCCTTATTAATGCTTTTTATTGCCTGACAAATCTATCAAGTTGTTTTAAGACGTAGATGATTCTTTATGTTGAAAAAAAAAACTTGACGGGGACGTAGAAGATCTTTTACCTTTTTTATAGTTGAATATTTTGTCTTAAGGATTGCCATATTGATAGTTCAATATCAAAAAAACGAAAAAAATCTAGCTTTGTATAAAACAAAGTATCACGTGTTAAGCACACGTACAAGTAATACATACTGCCCCCTGTCACTGAAAAGAAGGCATATAAATGTTGTCTGAAGTCAAATGTTGCATAGTTTGATCATGTTTGTAGGAAAAACCATCAACAGCTACAATAATAAGAAAATATTTTTTTGGTGTGTATCCAATGATATTAATTTGGTATCGTAGTTCTTGATAGTTTTTCCTACAAATTCAGCAGAACTATGTTCTTTAGGTATATGGAGTTGTTGCCACCATATATATTACATGCTTGGGTAGTATTTTGAAATGAACTTAGATTCGGTCACCCCATGTACCTAGCTCCTGCTTCCCATAAGACTGCTAATTTACATATTGTTGTAAACTTGATATTATCAAATATCTCGCTAATACAGTAAATGAGGACATGTTTGATTATTTTTTTCCTGTATTCTCCATGCAACAATTATAGTTCCACCGATCATGTTGTTTTCACGTGCAAACAACATCAAAGGTAGGTTACAATGGCCTCAAACGAGTTGCTTATTCTTTCAGCTAGTACTTTTTTCAAGATGCCGCACAGTATGTAACATTTTTGACTCCCAACCTGGTGGTAGTGGACATAATAAATTATGCAGATTACTTTCTCTGGTCAGATAACAGTGTTGAAATAAAGTAGAGAAGAACTGGCAATATGCTCTCAATAACATGGTGCTGGAAGTCAGCGCAGTATATTAATGAACATTTGATTATTGATCAATGTATATATCTTGCTGGCTCGGCTTGATTGATTCGTTGTTGCTCTGTCGGTGGTAGTTGATGCCGCACCGGAGCGGCATCCTCGTTGTCTGGAGCGCTCAGGCCAGCGCCAGGACGATAGTGAGGTATTCTTTACATGCTATTTGTAGGAGCACAATACATGTTTCATATAATGCGGTCTTGCCTTCATATGGAATGGCTATAATTTGAATTTTCATGTTTGTTTATTTTGTTGGTATAAAACTGTAGCGGTGGTTCAGCTCTTATCGATATATTAAATATATTAAATGTTACATGCTAAGTAAAATACCATCAATTTATGAAATTTGGCAAATGGATGTAAAAACTGCATTCTGAATGGTTTTACGGAGGAAGAGTTGTATATGATGCAACGGAAGGTTTTTTCGATCCAAGGGAGCTAACAAAGTGTGCAAGCTCAGCGATCCATCTATGGACTGGTGCAAGCATCTCGGAGTTGGAATATACGCTTTGATGAGTTGATCAAAGCATATAGTTTTATCAGACTTATGGTGAAGCTGTATTTACTAGAAAGTGAGTGGGAGCACTCTGACATTTCGATAAGTATATGTGAATGACATATTGTAGATCGAAAATAATGTAGAATTATTACGCAAAGCATAAAGGGGTGTTTGAAGAAGTTTTTCAAAGAAAGACCTCGGTGAAGCTGCTTACATATTGAGTATCAAGATCTATAGAGATAGATCAAGATGCTTGATAAGTTTTTCAATGAGTACATACCTTGACAAGATTTTGAAGTAGTTCAAAATAGAACAGTCAAAGAAAGAGTTCTTGCACATGTTACAAGGTGTGAAATTGAGTAAGACTCAAAACCCGACCACGGCGAAGTGTTAAAACTCATGGTAACCATGAACAAGGAGTTGGAAGTCAGTTGAATGATCTGATTGACATATATTAATGAACATTTGATTATTGATCAATGTATATATCTTGCTGGCTCGGCTTGATTGATTCGGTTGCATCACTCTTGCAAGCATTGCAACTAATGTGTTAGTTGTGAGATGGTGGTAGTTGATGCGAGCGCATCTCGGGCGTAAACATACCGATGACAAAGGCGTATGGCATCCTCGTTCCAGGTCCGCTATTGGGCGTGTCTCGGTCATGTCTACATTGTTCTCGAACAGCGCCGAAGGAGTTAGTCCGGATGAGGTCGATAGTGAGGTATTCTTTGGACGACTATAATTTGAATTTTGTATAAAACTGTAGCGGTGGTTCAGCTCTTATCTGGATATATTAAATATATTAAATGTTACATGCTAAGTAAAATACATGTTTGTTTATTTTGTTGGTATAAAAATGTATCGCTCTTATGCTGTGCTATTTATAATATTTGACATTACTGTTATTATCCTACCGTGTTAAACTTATATTAGTAAAACTTTACATGTATCTACACGCCACTTTGTGTGTTGGAGAGAACTAAGCTATGGAGGCAAGTATGAGAGGGATAAGATGTTTGTGTCTTTCATTGACCCTTTAGGTAACGAGAGAATTCCTTCTTAAGTCTGTCCGGACAAGATGTAATTGTTAGGGTAAAATTAGGAACCACGTGCACGGTAATTAATTTTATTTATGAATACTTTTAGACTATTCCATTGTAGCATTATGTCTCATTCAAGTCCTATTACATGTAACGATTTAATATTATGACTCGATGATATTTATCAACAGAAGATGATTAAATTTGTTTGTTTTCTTGCATGTTAAAACACTTAAAAGTTAAAACCATGGTCATAACTAAAACAGTTCTAAAACAGTTAGCATATAATATCTGAAATAATTGTTTGTATTCAGTTGCATCCCATCTAATAGGACTGCTTGATTAGCTCACAAATAGGATTCGTTTTCGTCCAATATACTTAGTCAAAGATGCTATATATACCTACCATTTTAGTTTTAGGTTTTTTCTATATGTACTGATCAATAAGAAAACCCATTGCTCTCTCTAATTTTCGTTTTCTATTCAGGAACACATAAAAGATTATCAGCGTTTATTTGCAAGGATGGAATTGAAGGAATCGCCGACAATGGCAGATAAAGGAGAACTTCAAACTTATATATTATATGCAAGGTACGTGCCCTATGACAATCATAATATTATTTACTACTCGCTAGCTGTAATGTGGTTTTTACTACGAAGAAAACCTCGTATAGTATAGCAGTGCGTGTATGGCTGAAGTTATACTATACGAGGTAGTAATAGTATATGTTGCGAGGCTTTGAATAACTGAAAACATCACTGCTGGTGCACTGGAGCACCAAACCTGGTCCAAACTAATATGGCCTTCTTCTCGTTATATTTAGATGGAAGGAAGGATAGATATATAACTAACAAAGCTAGGGATGCCAACATCAATCTATAGCTCGTGGATAACAACCAACATAAATATAAGAGAAAATGTCAACTGATCATCGATCAGACGGGCATTGAAACGGATATTTCCTAGAAAGCAACTAAACATCGTTTTATCATCAAGCTCCATTGATCTCCATCTTGGGGCTCCATGATCATCTTGTCACCGGCTTGACACCATGATCTCCATCATCATGATCTCCATCATCGTGTCTTCATGAAGTTGTCCGCATAGCGACTACTTCTACTTCTATGACTACGCGTTTAGTGATGAAGTAAAGTAGTTTACATGGCGTTCTTCAATGACGCAGGTCATACAAAAAATAAAGACAACTCCTATGGCTCCTGCGGTTGTCATACTCATCGACATGCAAGTCGTGAATCCTATTACAAGAACATGATCTCATACATCACAATTCATCATTCATCACAACCACGGCCATATCACATCACATGATCAATCGCTGCAAAAACAAGTTAGACATCCTCTAGTTGTTGTTTGCATCTTTTACTGATAGCTGCGATTGGGTTCTAGCAAAACGTTTTCTTACCTACGAATCACCACAGCGTGATTTTGTCAACTTCTATTTACCCTTCATAAGGGCCTGTTCATCGAATCCGCTCCAACTAAAGTGGGAGAGCGGACACCGCTTGACCACCTTATGCAACTAGTGCATGTCGATCGGTGGAACCGGTCTCACGTAAGCGTCGTGTAAGGTTGGTCGGGCCGCTTCATCCCACAATACCGTTGAGCAAGAAAGCGACTAGTAGAGGCAAGTAAGATGACAAGATCAGCGCCCACAACAAATTGTGTTCTACTCGTGCATTAGAGAACTACGCATAGACCTAGCTCATGATGCCCTTTGTTGGGGAGCGTTGCGAAAATTAAAATTTTCCTCTGGCTTCACCAAGATCCATCTATGAGTTCATCTAAGCAGCGAGTAGCGGGAGAGATTGTATCTACATACCACTTGTAGATCGCGTCGCGAAGCTTGCAAGGTGATGATGGAGTCGTACTCGAGCGTGATTGAGATCACCGATGCCCAAGTCTTGAGCGGACAGCACCTCCGCGTTCAACACACGTGCACGGAGACGGCGGCGTCTCCTCCTTCTTGATCCAGCAAGGGGAAGGAGAGGTTGAGAAGACAGCTCCACCGGCTGCAGCAGGCGTGGTGATGGTGGAGAAGCGATACTCGCAGGGCCGCCGAGCTCTTACGGAGGAGGAGATGTGTTGGGGAGGAGGGGCTGCGCCTTGGGAGTTGGTACAGCAGCCCCCTCCTCCCCCTTTATAGGCCCCTGAAGTGGCGGCCCTGAGATCAATCTCCGGGGAGGCGGACAAGGGGTGGAGTGCCCCCAAGCCGGTGGGCGCCCCCCCCTAGGGTTTCAACCCTAGGCGCGAGGTGGGCCTAGAGGCGCACCAGCCCCTGTGGGCTGGTTCCTTCCCTCTCAGCCCATGGGGCCCTCCGGGATAGGTGGCCCCACCGGTGGACCCAGGACCCTTCCGGTGGTCCGGTGCTACTGAAACCCCGAAACTTTCGATGGCGAACTAGGGCATATTTCCAACAATCTTGTCACCAAAAAAAAAACATATTGTATTAGCTATATTAGAGCACACACTAATATGCAAGCCAAATTTATAATAGTACCGCCGAGGTGAAACATGAATGTTATCTTGTTAGGGCCATTCCACAAGTTGGCTGTTCCTATCGGGGGCCTCTGTTGCAATCTGAGCTGAGTTCTTGCTTCACTAAAGGGCTTCCCTCTGAAGTTCGATTGCCATGGGGTCCTCTAAATGAAACACATCCTGGTTAGAATAATCAATAACGATAGTCCTCTCAATTTCCATGTTCCTTTGCTAATAGACCGTGGGGCGAATCCACGAGAGGCAGTGGTAGAAGATCTGCATTTGGTAGACAAAGGTAAATGTCAAACAAAGTAACCAACTAATTAGTAAGAAAGAGAACACTTACAATTGTAGGGGTGTGAAACACGCAGTATCTTGGAAAAGGCTCAACACGACATTGTTTATAAGTGCATTGGTGCGCTGTTCTTGGCTTAACCAAGTCTGCCTTAGCGCCCGTGCTTGCACATGGAATCCCAAATTGAAAAATGTGTCTTTCCAACAGAGTTGGTGCCTGCGCTCCTCTCTGCAGCATCGGTAGTAATCTTACATGCGGCTAAATTGAAGCATAACGGATGGACAAGTCCATCTCCTAGGATGGTGTCTCGGATGATCCGTAGGCTAATATCGATAGGGAATGGGCGCGGGCTCCTAATCCAGATTGTGCTGTAAAAAATGAAGATCAAGGTTCATACCAATTATATGACTTCAAGTAATCCTAAACTCAAGCGATAAAACTGCGTTGCTGTCTATATGATATGGATAATTAAACAGTAGTATATATCACATTAAATGACCTAAAAGATATTGTAATCTCTACCAAGGTAAGTATTTTTTATATTATGTACAGGCAATAAACTAACAGATTAGAGTGTTTTCGTAGTAGTACATGGACCTGCATAAAAACTGTTGTAGATTTTGAATGAAAATTTCAACATGTAGTTTATAAGCTTGTTCAACGTTGTTGTAAAGGTGTTAGCCCATAGTTTTGGACCACAGTTTAATTTATTTTATTTCTAATTATGTTAGGCGCGCATAAAACACGGTATAACATATTGAAAATCTGCTAACAACCATTGAATATGTATCTATATACTTGTATAAGAAAAATAAATACACTTTCAGTCTTTCTAACAGAAATCTGAACTTAGACAAAGACCACGTGATCCTAACCAGGGTATAACTTCTAATCTAAACGTAAAGTATATATGTACAGGCCAGGCAAATTTTTTATGGGGGTATAACTACAAAATGCAAAGTATACATGTACATTGGAGTGGACTTAGCAAAAATATTAGATCTATCGGGCCGTGAGAACTTACTCTAGTAGTTCTTCGTGCATGGAAAGTGCTATGAAATCATACACGTAGTCATTGCGTGTCGCACTCCCCAAAATTCGCCATTGCTTCCATTGGCGAGGCGAAAAGTCAGTCGTACAACTGGTAAGCGAGAGAGGAAGGAGCCGTAGGATTTTATATTGAGTACATATGAGGCCGTGGGGAATTGTGCGACAACAGTTAGGAAGGTGCACCTGTCCTTCCTTAATGGCATGTTTCCATAAAAAATACTATCAACAAAATCGGCAACATATTTGTATTGATTACACTTTGCATAAAACCAGTAACATATTAGAAGTTGCCTAAATTATGTCTCTTTTACCCCATAACTTTCACAAGCGAAAAAATAAAACAAACCGGACTAACTCATGCGTGAGGGAGTGCAACACTCAAGCCCACCGGAAAGCTTGATGGTTGCGTGTTTTATAGGGCCAGTGTTTGTCCACCTGTAAATAAATGTCGAGACCCCATGATTTGAATGGTGGGGCCATGATTTATTTCCTATCATATCTGCCACTCCCCTGATTTCAAGCTGTGGGGCGGTGCCTTTCCTCTAATAAATATTTTCCCAACATTTTTTTGTGGTGTGAATCAAGCTTACCATTAACCACAGCTCAGCACAGTCGCTAGCTACAAACGCGTCCACAAACTCAGGTGCTTGATCCTGCCACATTACTGGGGCTAACGCATCCATTACTTTATTACACATCCTGGGGCAAAACGAAAATACCACTTGGGTAAAGTTTAATCTACCCTAGAATATTATTTATTTGAATAGCACTCCATTGGCATCGAGGTCAAGGTCGCTGGTGTTAACAGCCTGGACCCAGTTGAGTGAATCTGTTTGAGCTTGCACTCCCGGCATAACCCAGCCGCCTAGGGAAAATTTATCAGGAAAGTGCTACGCGCTAATCATTTATTTGGCCAAGATAAATTTAGATATCTACGTCACAAGTGTTAGGCTTTATTTCTTTAGAGTGAGGAAATATCCCAGATGGTCTGCCCTGGCCCACTTAAACAAAGGGACATATTGTGGTTCCCCTACTAAATATCGGTATGTGCATAGTGTACTGATGCCGCCTCTCCCCCTGGTCCTCTATCCTTGATGCATCATGGCGCCTCTCTCCCTAATCATATTTCGATTGCAACACTGATCGGGAACCAGAATGTGAAGCTAGCTTGAGAAGCTAGACCCCTCGCCGAAATAAGTTGCTTTAGATAGCCTCATCATCAATGGAGTTAGGGCATCGGATCAATGCCTTATCATATCCCACATTTTGGAATTCTTCTCTTCTCTTTTGGGGGCTAAGCAGTAGGGTCGTCTCTCTATCTCTCCCTTCCTATGGGACAATTCCTTTGTCCGATGAGAATGAGGACTTATTCATACCTTTTTCTGATGAAGACCTGGGAGGTCATTAACTCCGCCAACCCGAAGGCATCCTCTTGTCCCTGATGGGTATTTTATTCCTTATAGAAGTATCTTTGGCCTTAGTTGCATCGGCTGGTGTGTCAAATCATTCAAGGTTTCTGTGTGGGGACAGCTGACAGTCGACAAGTGATTTTCTTTTAGCGCTGATGTTGATAAATAGGCATTGACATGTTAGTTATATATAGTTTGTATTGCCAATTATGTAGTTCATGACATTCTTGTTATAATTGGCGTTAACATACAGGAGTTATAGGGTGTGTGCATAAAACAAATCTTCAATATCAAAAACAATAAAAGGAATTGCCAAATAGATAATTCTCGACGATCCCTAACAAAGATGTAGTAGCCACTTATTTGCAACATACGAAAATGCAATGGACCATAATCGTCGTATAAAACCCTCAATGCGCTTTAATTTCATCCGGTATGTTTCCAGCTGCTTCATTGTTTTTTATCGTCGACATCTGGACCAGCAGGTTCTTCTCGAGCTGTAATGAATCCTAGAGAAGATGGAATAATAGAAATTTTTAAATTGCTAGAAAAAAAATCGCACAATAAACCTCGTTATTGTGTACTTACGCGAGTGGTCTTCCTACGAATCAGTAGTACCATTCGGTGAGCCATCTCCTGTAGGACAAGAAAAGCGGAGTCTTTGCTGTTACAAAAAAAAAACTATATTATAACTATAACGGTCTAGTTAAAACGCGTGTGATCGATTTACTATATTACCGCCTGCCGTTTGACACGATGCGTCGTTGACCATCATCGAGATTGGAATCCCAACGGGGATCCTCATCGCAACACATTGTTGAACTCTTCTTTCAACATTGTGATTTCCTTCCTCGTCTCGGTGTTATGAAAGTTGTATGGTCCACCATAGGCGTCGATTGATGGATCGATTGGGAGAACCCTCCTAGTTTCCATATCGACTACAAGTAGTCCGTCTGAAGAATCCACGGAAACAAATGGTAGTAGATACTGTCGTCAATAGACACATGTTATTACAAAATAGAATAAGCAAATTAAAATTACAGAATAAGTATCTTACAATGTTAGAGTTGAACACATCATATTTAGGAAGCGGCCAAACAATGGCATTGTCAATCAACAACGTGGTGCGTGTTTCTTGCTCCATTGAAGAGTGTCGAGGGCCCGTGCGGAGAATGAAACTGCAAGTCGAAAAAATGTTTGTTTCAAGCATTCTTGTACCTGCAGTGCTCTCTACTTCAGCGCTAGCAAGCTTACGCACTGCTAGATTGAAGCAATCAGGATGAATTATTCCAAAAAGGCTAATTGTTTCCTGGAGCATCCGTAGGCTGACTTCAATATGATAAGGACGCTCGCTTCTAATCCAGATTGTGCTGCCCAAAAAATGCAGAGCAATCTTTACCAAATAACATATATCCTTCACTGTACCACGTTTAGACTAAATATTTTGTATAATATAAAGCAGTGAAAAAAAGATACTTAATTTAAAACACGCTAGCTCTTTTGCCTGATAGCTATTTTGTCTGTAATAATGTTATACATGAATAAAAAAACATGGGATACAGAGTCACACATAAAATATTTAAAAACAGTATAACAGTGCAAATAAATAACACCTAGCCTGCTGTGTTGCCCGTCTGGTATGTAGCCTGATGTGTACGAGACTAATATGAAGAGCAATACAACTTACTTTAGTGCCTCATCGTCCTGGACAACAGTTATAAATTGAAAAATGTATTCCACGGCATCTTCTACGGCAGTAATGTTGCCAGCAGCCTCATGAGGTGCGGGAAAAGCCCCTGGTGGTGCGAGCTGAACAACAACTGGCTCGTGCACAGCCTCCATTGATGAGAGTCGTGAGTGATCGAAAATTGGTGAACTGGGGTGGGTGTTCAAACAGGAGCTCGTCGGAAGTTATATGAAGGGAACAGTTCCTGTTTGGCAGCTGCATCATATATACTTATAGGACCTCCAAATAGTACGGAAAATTCCATTGTTGAAAGCCAAATAATAAAGAAAGTTTTAATTAAGCTTGATTTTTAGCATCGGATTTTTACATAAGACCGATGGAAAGTGTCCATATCATTCCATCCGTGCATGTCTATATTATTCAATTCCTAGTATAAAATATTTTCAGCTTTTGGACGGATCATGTCTTGCGCGCTGCCAATTAGAATGTCGAAGCAGCATATATATAAAAGGATATATTGGTACTGCTTTTTATTGCCTGCCAAATATGTCCATTCGTACTTACGACGTAGACGGGGGTGTATCAGATCTTTCTCCTTTTTTTATAGTTGAATATTTTCTTCCAGTTCAGTCTCAACGAATCAGAAAAAAAAACATCTTTTTATAAAAACAGATATCCCGAAGTAAATGCAGCGTACAAAAATACATACTTCCGTAATGGCTGCACTTATAATTGCTTTGCAAAAGAAAACACACTTTAAAAGATAAGTTTATTCTGTGTGAATACATTATTATTACAAGTGTAGAAAAAGGACAAAAAGCAAGCGAGCTTCGATTGAGCCGTGTTGGAAAAACAATTTCATCTACTGTCCATTTTCCAGGCTACAACTGCAGCTTTGACATATGATACTGTTTAGTCAAGTGTCATTAAGCAGGCTTCGTGGATATCTCGAAAAACAATTCGTTAGTACTAAAAACATCATAATACTGAAAAGAAAAAAAAACCATAAAATTGAAATATTTTATAGAACTAACCTTCAAGATGATGAACATCATCATTAATGTCGAGGAGAACAAGAATGTGCTCTCCTCATAGTCTCCATGCACTTATCCCTCCGGTTAACCTGTATATGCGTAACTACAATTTTCTCGAATAAATTATCGGTCGCTGCAACTGGTACAAGTGACGACCAGCATGCTCTTGGCTTAGGCGTATAAAAAGTATCTCCGTCTGCAATGATAAAGATATGTTGATGGTAGGCAACTATCAAATATTAATAATCATATAAAACCTCAAGTACTGATTGGAGTTTACGAAAATTCATGATGCCTATCTCAGCGAAATGGACCTGCCGTCGTATATCTGAATCCAACCTCGTTGTATCCTACCAGCATAGACAAGAATACCAACAACATACGGAAAAAAAAAGTCTGTGTGAGACAAAATATTAAATCGATAAATATGCAAAAACAAAATATAATATATTGTACCGGTAATTTGTTTGTCCCGTAGCAAGGATATGGCACCAAGTTGTGGGAAAAAAGGTGGACAAATTGTCGACGCAATACTGTGCACCGATGTCCTAACCATGGTTATATCAATTAGTTGAATGACAAACTCCTTGCATAGATACCAGAAGTGACCATCTAGCATTTCCGTGGGGTTTATCCCGACGCTACTGAAGTCATAAGTTAGCCCAGTCTGCAGTATGGCGTTGAATCGATAAGCTTGGTTGCTGAAGGCAATTGCTTCCATCTTTGTTCACTGGAAATTAATTAAAAAAACGATAACAAGAGAATATATACATTTTCAAATTAGTGCTATATTTACTGATCACTAACTTCCTGGTCCAGAAGTATGCAACGAAAGTATGGGTTCCCCATTGCATGCACCCTGATATGGGACTTCCACATAACCCGTGCTCGGATGATCCAACATCTTTGATAGATATGTTCCATACGTACACTTTGAAAATTCAGGAACCTACACAAAATAACCGAAATGATGGGATCAACAAACGATTATGTCATATGCACGTGCATGAAGATATGTACACTTGCCTGTTCATCGGAGGGATGGTGGGCAGAGGCATGATGGTATCCGGTGGGTTCGCCATCACCCTTCTCGAGGGCCTCGAGCTGTAAGGTATCACCATGGTCAGGGAGCTATTGGATGAACTGTTAAAGAAAGATAGAGGGGCGCACGGGCACGGGTGCTGGCATTTATATATAGAGTCCAAGGGGCCAACAGGCGGGATAATCAAATTTCTTTCATCATTTGAAAGTGGCCGGTTATGTCAACATAGTATGGTCTGAGAGTTCTTTGGCAACAAATAATGTATTGCTAAAACATTATGAAACAATTATTTATTTATAGTAATTTTAGATTTTAAATCTGATCGAAATCATGTCAATTATCTCATCAGTATCATTGTTTCCTTTCCGCCTCTGATTACGCTATATTCAATATAACAAAATGCGGGAATATAACGATGACTTCAGATTTTTATTTAGGAAAGCAATATTAGGATATATCAAAATAATTAAGGTGATAGTGCGTTAAGGTAAGTGTAGTCATGCAATTTATATATTACCATCGATTCGCCAATCTAACATGATGCAATTTTGAAAATCGATTAATTACTCAGATGTTATTATACTATATATCAGTTATATTTTATAAAAGCCAAACTTATTTTATTTTACTATACATACATGTGATGAGACGTCTTTTGTTAATCTGCAACGACTATGTTACGTGCATTTTAAATACTAATTAAATCGAAGTTAGTATCAATGGTAATAATTAGTTCAGTAGGTCTTTAATGGCTTGATTCATTCTGTTTTTTAATTGGCGTGTATTTTTTAATTTGATCCTATATGCACACTGTAATAGCCCCACTTTCAAAACCAGCATGCTTACTTGAGAAGCGTGTGCATTTTATGACGTAAGTTAATTAATATAGCACAAACGAAGTCAACGCCATTTGTAATAAAAAGAAAATTTCGAGGATAGTAGGAACTACAGCATTTGTACCATATTTTCATATAAGAAAAAAAACATAGCATGTAGGCGACAAAGCTCAAAGGGAAGCATTGAACAAAATCAGTTATTGATTAACACTATCATATTCTGACTACAAATTGATTACAAAGCAAACTGCTCTTAAGTAGCGTTCAAACATAAAAAACAAAAAGCTGTAAAGAATAATGTATAACTACTGATGAAGGATCATTTCAACGCATTTCCTTCTTCTTGTCGCATGCTTGCATTGCTTGCATGTGCTTCACAACTGATTCATCGTTTCTAGAACCCGAACTGTCCCCCAAACATTCTTTCCTATCGTCTTTTGTAACTGTCAATGTACTAATAATAGGCATGGTAATATGGTAGAAGTGATTATACATCCAAAATATTTCATTCAAGTTTGTGCCAGCTATAACGTTTACTTACATCTCCTTGTTCACAGAGGGATGAGAACATCAAAAAATAAACAAGAATTAGGGAAATAAATAAAGAGACCTTCATAGCTATAGCTGTACATGAAAAATGTACACCATTTAAAAAGGGGTTGAACAAAGGATACATCGCATAGTCATGCAAACTCATAAATCTCAATGCAGTAGGCCAACATGTAATTCAATGAATATGTAAATAAAATTTTTCACACACACTGAAATTCAATGTATGAAATATAATCTGCATGCTAAATGATGACATCACATGCATGCTACAGGTGATAATCAAATTGTACAAAGTAAATTTGACAGGTAGCGGCTCTATATGAAGCGAAACATTATTTCGGAATATCAAATTACAAATATCACAGGCAGCTGTGTAACATATACATTGCCAGAAAAAATGTGATATTGTAAAGCAAATAACATTGATAAAAGATCATGAGGCCAATCATTATTTCTGATTATAGTTTTCACATAACACGATGCGCAATTACACAGTACACATAACACAGTGATAAAGTTAGGTGAGTGTAAACATAATTAAAAACCATATGACAATTACCGTTTCTGGATTGCATGACTTGCTTATTTTGTCCAATATACACGACGCAAGTGTATTGAAAACCACAATTAAATACACGTCGTTGTTGTTGTGAATTTGTGTTAGAAAACTATATTTTCATGAACATGAATACTATAAGTGTATTAAACATTCAAAAAAAACATATCTATTTTAATACTTGAACATATTCGAAAATGGTTAACAATAAAACTACATTAGGTTACTTCATATTGTCCTTTCATAATTACAACCTTGCTACGCTTTATTATGTTTCATAAAACAACACATCAATCTGAGCACCAATGTCTCTACCGATGATATAGTATTGTTGCTACTTAAGAAATATAAGGATTTACGCAGTGGATAAAATTTGTACCATTGGTTCAACAAATTAACCGTAATTCCACAACAATCAGATATAATACAAACAAAAATCAGCCTGTAAGGACTTCCTTATGCGATGTTCTTCATGGAAGTAGCGGTGACACTGATGGGTCTTTTGCGCTTTTAGAATTCTTAGACTGCTTCGGCCCTTCTCCTTGACTTATCCTTCTCAATGAGGATCTTTATGTTGCTCTTTGCGGTTGCTCGCGACAACTTGACGTATAGTTGACCATGTGAGAACCTTTGGATTAGGTAGGTACACACCAACAATCGGGATGGTCTGACCTTGAGCCTTGTTAATCGTCATAGCGAAGCTAAGCCTTACAGGAAACTGCTTCCTCTTAAACTTGAATGGGAACATGTCGTTGTCAGATGGGCACAAAGGTATTCTAGGAAGGAAAACCCTCCTACCTGCGTGTTGTCCAATCACAATTTCTGCGTCAATGGTGTTCCTCTCAAAACCTCTGACAACAAGCCTGGTCCCGGTACACAAACCATTAGCTGGATCAATGTTCCTAAGAAGTATGACAGGGCAGTTCATCTTGAGTTTGAGTGCATGCGGAGGAAGACCGTTTGGAGTTAAACCGTTCAGAAACTCAGGAGCATAGTATCCGTATGGATCGTCTTCAGCACTGTCAAAGCTATGGTAAATTACTTCATCTCCGTGAAAACGCTCTATCATGCGTGTGTTTATCTTGTCGACATTGTCATTGGTTGTGGAAAGGATTGCGCGAGATGTCATGTATTTTGAATCAGTCATGTTGTCATCTAGGCTCGGAAACACGTGTTCAATAAGCTTCTCTAGGTCGTCAGCATCGCCTGTAGACGGCAGACAGATGTCATCGGGGAGTAGTATATTGCACTGATCGTCAGCTTCCTCGGTGCCATTTCCGATCCTAAGCAAGTAATCTGCAAACCACGTGTCATTATGAGCCCTCATGTTGGTGATGAGTCGAAGTTTCCGCATACACTTCCATAGATGAGAACTATGGAGTGTTGCATCAATTATTTGGCCACGCGACCCCCTTCTGACAACCGGAAGCACCTGCCGAAAGTCACCGCCAAAGACAACAGTCTTTCCTCCAAAGGGTATGTCGCGTGTTCCCATGATGTCACGCATGCTATTGTCCAATGCCTCGACCGCTGTCGTTTAATCATCTGGCCTCATCCCATAGTATCAACGATGCCATCCTTAGTAGCTTGGCGTTACCACTCTGCTTGGAGAAGCTGCATGAGGCTCCGTCGTCACAACTCAAAGGTATCTTGAACCTAGAGTCGCGATCCTCCCTTGAGCATGATAGAAGCGGTGACACCTGAGGTTGCGGTGGCTATAGCAATCTTGCCCTCGCTCCTCAACTTGGCGAGCAACGCCCTATAGAGGTAGGTCTTCCCTGTACCGCCGGGGCCGTCAACAAAGAATACCCCCCCAAGACCGAGTTCAACAGCCGCTAGTATCTCGTCGTATGCCACCTTCTGCTCATAGTTTAGTGAAGAAGCCAATTTTGTGTCATCTACGTCAAACTCGATGGTTGATTCCTCAATGACCTCTCTCGCCTCTCCATCAGTCGGGTCAAAGGCATCATCGATGCTTGGAAGCGAAAAATCACTTATGTCTTTACCCATGGACTGCAACATACCCCTGATGTCAAGCAACACCATTTGCTCCACCTCTTTCAGGGACGTCCGTGTTCGACGGTAGTCATCAGACATAGGCTCCACGTGTCTATCCCATAAACCTTGCACGTCGCCTGGCTCGCAGTGCACCAAGATGGTTGCGAAGAGCCTCCTAAGAGAACAAGGCATCGCCCACTGCTCTGCTTCAGTAAGACATTCGTCGAGCGTGCTGTCTGCCTCGATGAGTCCCAACCTTTCAGCAGCATCTCTAAAGCTATCACAAACGCGGCCGTCCACGGTGAGCAAGTCCTGAAAGGATGTTTTTCGGTAACATGGTTGAGCATAACCGCGGGTAATATCGCTCCCCTCGGCAGGATTGGCGAGACAATCGACCTATTTGAAGCGCTCCACCGCGGCCTCCAACACTTTGTTTTCCTTTGCCACGTAAAGCTTCCGGAAAATCTTTGTACAATATTGTCCGAGCCCAAGGGTGTTCCTGGTTAGCCTTGAAATACTCCGTTAACATCGATTTGATGCATTTTACGACGCGACAACCTTCTTCAAGTCAGCCTTCGCATTGAATGCAACCCTGTGCATATTCGGGAGATGAAGAGGCAACTGCAAGACAGGAGGGTAATTGGCGCAAAGTGGAAAGCCAAATATCCTCCACATAGCCTCCGGAGGTGTGATCCACCTTGCGTCAACGTATCTCTTGATCTCATCAATGTTACCATTCTTTGTCGGGCTGGTCGATCTTTGAAAGAAGCCTTATCATGGCCCTTGTAAATGTACTTGTAAAGATATTTGGCGGCCTTTATACTCGAAAGCAGACCTCAACGTTGATGTGGCAATTGAACATCCATAAAGGTATGGGTTATAAGGTACAACCCATCTGTTGTCCAACATCTTCCCTCGGACCTTAGCACTCCTTCCATCGTCTCTCGTCGATATCTTTGAGTACGAGTCCTTTCCCTGTGTTGTGTTTTCATTGAACGGCCGCGGGTATCTGCACTTGCATCCATTTTCTTGCATGCAAACATTCTTGGATTGAGAGCACCGCATGGTCCGTGCATCATATGTTTTACCACCATTGCATACAATTCCGGATACTTATGCTTGTGCGGGAGCTCGGCGAAATGAGGCGGTCATCTTGCTCGGGCACGAGAAGCTTATCGTTGAGTCCATGATCAACAAAAATGTGCGTGTGGGAGGCCTCTTTTTGAAACTTCGACAACATACACATATCGACAACAACACCAGGATGTGTTTCTTGAACAACATGTCCTTCATAGCCTCTAGTTTGCGAAGAAGACACGAGCCACAATATCAGGTCGGTCTTGCGCTGTCGACCAGCAGACAACTCCTTCGTTATCTCTTCCCATTTAGGATTGCAAGTCATGGTCAAGAAGATGTCGGCTTCCCGTATGTATGGACAATTGCCATGGCATCCATATGCCTCTTCTTCATGTCGCGATCGCCACGGGGTATGTTCGGGGAGAACTATTCTTACCCCAACAGCGCTTGCTCGTGTCTCCCCAATGTGATCGCATCAACAACTCCTTTATACAAGTCGCACGAATTTGCGTCTGGTTCTCCTGTACCACCTCAAGCGACAACTTTCAATCTTGGCGTACATGTCGACGGACCATTGCTGCAAGAGGCGTGCTCCACAAAGTATGGGATTAAAGATCGCGGCCGTATGCGCAACATGTAACGATAGTAGTCTCGGCGAGAGCGCACAACCGCTGTTGCCCTCTGCAAATGATGGAGTACTATCCAAATCAGGATATAATCGACAATTAAATTGTTATACTCAGAAAAATGGGAAGCAGACGGCATACCTGCATCCTCATCATCATCGTGGACCAGTTGAGGATTTTGTACAACCTCCCAAATAACATCACGTTTAGGTAACCCGGATGCCAACCTAGTTCCCCCTTGGATAGAATAGTGGATAAGATAAAGGGTCATACGCTCCGGAGGTCACACGCATTATCTTGTGCCTTTCGTTGTTATTACCACAAAGTGTTATCCTCCGGTCAAACCTTTTTGCTATGTCACTGCCCTCAACCCAAATTGCAGCGACCTCAGATGACAAGGGTCTGTTATATCTTCTTTGGTCAAGCCTTTTATCGGTGTTTAGGTCGATCCTGTAATCATCGAGGTTGTCCTTGTGTGCACCCAAACTCCTAAATTGCTGCGAGTACGGGTTTTCTTTGAGTATGTCTACTAACTTCTTCACGACATCCTGGTCTAATTGCTTGGTGGCCGCCTTAGGATGAGTGATGGTTGGGTCATCATCATAGAAGTACAACTGAAGATGCTCGGGACGGGAGCTAGGCCCGAACGAATGCACATTGTGGTAGATGGTGCCGTGTGCCCGGAATGTGTACACCCCAGACCTCATGTTTGTGTAGTTCTCATCAAGGCTGACGCCAAGGGTTGTGAAGGCGAAATGCCCGTTGAAGAAGCGTATGTTCTCCCGAAAATGTCTAGAGTCTGCATCCATGCTTGACCATAGCCTCATCAGCTCGGGGATTGGTTCCGGTTGTTTTAGCTCGATTTGACCATTGCGACAGCGAAACCGTCGATCTCGGACACAAACTTTACGGCATGGCAGTGTTTGCAGTTGGTGTCTAGCAGGATGTGTGTGGTATGCAGGATGTTTGTGTAGACAAAGTCTAATGGATCAACCTTGCTAGGTATAGCAGACGACGCGTTCGCTTCCTCGTCATCCTCCGAGGTGTCATTATCGCATCCTACGTCAATATTTTGAAACATGAAGATCGAAACATTATTAATTAAGAACTATAATTATGATAACAATCGACGAAATATTAGTTTATAGCTTACAATACCTTCCCCGCGAAACATGTAGTACTCGTCATCCATAAAATCGGATGGTGTCGTCTCATCGCCCATGATGCAGCCTCGGAACCCATCAATGTCGTCTGCATTATATCACAGACGTTGATGACAATAGACAACGTCATGTCAGATGAGGGTTGAAGGGAATTAGCACAACAATGTGATAATAGATTTATCATACCATTGCTACTGCCAATGGAATTCGGCATGTTCATCGTCGGGTCAACATCAGATGTAACATCGTCAGCGCCCCGAGAGAGGGGTCTTGTCTGCGACAAGTTTGCTAGGTCAGGACGTGGGAGTGCGAGGGACTCTTTGCACGGGGTGTTTTTTTTGAAGCATATGATGCCTTTCTTTTAGCACTTAACTCCCCCTTCTCTTTGCTGCATGCCCTCCAAACACGCATGGCGTGTTATTTTCTCTCTGAGATCGATCGTGCCGTCCTCTAGATGTTTCCGATATTTTGCTCGCCTCCGCGCGTTTGATTGCACTCCTAGATCGGGAGTTAAGCTAGTTCCACGCTGCGTACCACTGTGCTTCAGCGGTAGTTGGATATCATAAATGCTATCTGTCTTGATAGTAGGGGTATGAGGAAATCGGCCTCATCTTACGAAATTGTCGTATAAGTGGTCCTAGTTGGGTTGGCTGGTTATAGAACAACACAAGCGCTAATTAGTCTTGATACAATAGGTACCAGATGGTTTATGTAGGTGTTATGAACTCGTGTTACACGCTTACTTACTAAAAATATGTAGTGCAAAATATTAGAAATATATATAGTATCAAAAGGTAGCTGAAATAAAAATCATTCTAACCTGAAGCTGTAAGGCAGGAATGTTGTCATCTCTGTGCTTCACGGTATTTGACCACGCGCCTTTTACGGCTATTGTTTTCGAGAAGAAGCATAGAGTGAGCTTGCACCCCATTTGTGATATCACCGAGAATGCTCCGTCGTCTACTTTGCATACGATAGATGGTTGCGGTATCATACCGATGGAATCTCAGATAAGAACTAAGGCTAAATATTGAACACACGCTGCACGTAATATAGAAACAGTCGTGCCGAGGTGTCAGCGGCAGGCTGACTTCCATGCTGTTCATATTCTGTTTCCTCCTCTTTTTCCTCCGATCATGGCAGCGCCTCTTGGCGTTTAGCTGCTCCCTTTTTTCCGCAGACAAAATAACTTTCTTAGTTGGTCTGGAGACACTCACGACACATCCTTTACTCATGTGCACTGATGTTGAAGCGGATTGTGGCAGATCTTGAGCCGTTGCACTAATGTTGACGTGCTTTCCTACATATATATGAGTCAAATCTAAAGCTTCTGGAACAAACCGAAAGCAATTTGATAATGTTCTTAGTTATGTTTATCCTCAGCTACAATACAAACTGTATAAGATAGTAACGATTCAGAACAAAAGACCTATATTGTAATACCGTTTGGACCCTGTGCTACGTCTGCGGCCAACTCGTCAGTGAGACAGCTGAGAGACACAATCATTGATGAGGTTGCCGGAGTGCCCGCTTGATGCAAAAATTAGCGAAAGTGATCATAACGGGTCAGTTTGGTGCTATCAGAAGAGTAGATAATACTAATTAAGTTTTACACTAACCTGCCTGCATTTCGGAAGGCCGCGCTACAATTGTGATATCTCCATTAGTGGGTTGACTTACAACATAATCTGCGGCTTGTTCACTGATGGACTGATACGCTACTGGTTCATACAAGTGTGAGTAGTCAGTGTGAGTAGTCAAAGCAGGAATACAGATTGTATGAATTAAAAAAATATATATACCAGGTGTTGAGCAGCAAAATTGATTCAGATGATCAAGTTTCTTTGCTTCATCCTCTTTCTTCCGCCGATAAGTAGCTCGCCTCTTGGCGTTTATCTGCTCCCTTTTTTCATCAGTCAAGATACCTTTTTTACTGTGCTTGGTGGCATTCTCGGGCGATCCTGTAGTCATTTGCTCCGACGTTGGAAACGTTTGTGATAAAACCTGAGCAGGCGACATAGAGTCCAAGTGCATTCCTCCATGATTAGGAGCCACATTAAAAGAATCTGGAATAGAACAAAAGCAACATTTGGATTGTTCTTAAACTGTTCATGACCATCTTGAAGAACTCCCTATATAAGCATGCTAAATAACCGGGATTCTCGGGACTGTCAACTAAATATATTTTTTCCTAACCTGAGTTCAGATCGGGAGGTTGATTCTCATCGTGAAGTTTCTTTGCTGACTCCTCTAACTTTCGCCGATAAGTAGCTCGCCTCTTGGCGTTTATCTGCTCCCTTTTTTCATCTGTTAAGCGGCCCTTTTTAGATTGTTTGATGACATTGTAGTAAGATCCTGTAGTCATGTGCTCGGACGTTGCAAGGGTTTGGGATATAACTTGAGCAGCTGACAAAGTCGACATGTGTATTCCTCCATCATTAGGTGACATCTCGAAATAATCTGTATCAGAACAACAGCAACCTATATAAGCATGAGTCATAACCCAGAATGCATAGTCTCCTTTTCAATATGATTTTCGCTCACCTGAGTTCAGATCGATTGGCCGCTGAACACGTGTGATATCACCATCAGTGGGTTGGGAAACAACCAGGTCATCGGTCTGTTTAGGTACGGAGTGCCCTGGAGCATGGCTCATGCAAACAACTGTGATGTAAGTGCTGAAATTAATAGAACAAAACGAGGAGTACTATATCTGCACACCATCATACCTAGTCTGAGAGGGCGATTATCGACATCGTTTGTCCCATCCATCTGGTATCCAACAACTTCAGTACACATTAATTGATTATGATCAAAAAACGCTTGTCCAGATGGTTCAAGTGTCAGCCCATCTGAGTGTAATTCATACAAGTAAGGCAGACCATTTTGATTAATAAATACTATTAAATATAACTTATTTGACAAACAGAATGACATACGGAATTTTTATCTACTACCTTCTTTGTTCAGTTACGATACCTTTTTTAGTTTGCTTGTTGACATTGTACAAAGATCCTGTAGTCATGTGCTCGGACGTTGGAAGGGTTTGGGATATAAGTTGAGCAGTTGACATAGTGGACATGTGTATTCCTCCATCATTAGTTGACATCTGAAAATAATCTGTAACAGAACAAAACCCGATCTTAGATTGTTCTACAACATCTGATTCAAAACCTCTATTAAGATGAGGAATAACCTAGATTGCCGGGTCTCCTTTTCAATAGGATCTTTGCTCACCTGAGTTCAGATCGGGAGGCCGCTGAACAGTTGTGATATCACCATCAGTGTGTAGGGAAACAAGCAGGTTATCATCATGTTTTGGTATGGAGTGTCCTGGAGCATGGCTCATACAAACAACTGTGGTTTAAGTGCTGAAATTAATAGAACAAAATGATGAGTACTATATCCATAAAGCATCATACACGGACCGAGAGGGCGATTGTAGACAACGTTAGTCCCATCCATCCGGTAGCCAAGAACTTCAGTACCCATTAGTGTCTCACCATCATTTGTCGAATCAAATTTATCTGAAAAAACAACATTTAAGGAAATCACAATCGGGACATCGCTTGACATGTAGGATTTTTTTCGTCAAAGATTTACCTATTGTTCCACCTGATGATGTTGTACGTTTTGCAGTTTTGCTTTGTGGATTCCCCATACTCACCTGCAAGCAAAGTCTTCTTAATATTAACAAAGGATTATGAACTGTAGTTTGTTCTGTTCCATAATGAAGTTGTTCCATAATGCTGGGAGGTTTTAGGTTTCCACCTGATGAAGTCTTCTTAATTGTTTTAGGTTTCAGGCACCTTCGTTTCTGACCTTGGAGAGAACTTGTAAGCAGTGTATCCAGATCTATTCTCTGTACATCAGTATGAAACTACATATGACCTGGTAGACTTTGAAACATTCCATACCTTCATATGCTATTTGGCTTTATAGGCCAAATATATGTCTATAAACATGCATTGTTCGAGGAACAGGGAAAAGCTAATTAAGTATCTGTTGCAAATTTCAGATAATGGGCCTGCCATACCATGCTGCACGATTTGAACTTCAAGTAGATGGAAGCCAAAGACAGTCACAAACAAAAATAGGTAAAGAGCAGAAGTGGCCATACTTGCAGCTAAAGGGGATCGCTGGCTCCTGTGTTCTGCCTTAAGTATGAATTTGTGAGAATATGTAACAATGTGTATGAACTTGCAACGATGGTTGAGATCGGGTTCGTGATCGCCCGCGAAGGCTAACCGCGGGATCGTGGCCCCGTGTCGTCGCCGGATCTGACGAACACGCAGACGAACGCTAGTTCGCACGCCAGTTACGACGGCGGATCCAAGAGATCGCCGGCGCCTCCTGCAAGTGGTACGGCCGATGGATGTATCGCCAGCGCTGGGATGGATCCGACGCTGTCTGGGTGTACAGGTGGTTCTGGCGTACGAGCCGGCGGCGGCTTAGCAAGATCTGGTAGAAGGAGGGATCGATCGGAGTTGATTTCGCTAGGATGACAAAAAAAAACCAGAGTGCGATGACGAAAAAAAACCGGTGGTGGGGGTATGACGAAAATAAACCGGCGGTGGCGACTATTCACCAAGTCGTCAATTAGGAGTAGAGATAAACAACAGGGGTGAAGCAGCCCACCCCGTGTCACTCCTTTACCAGTCAAGAAAAAATCACTGTTCATGTGATTTAACCTGACACCAACCAATCCATTATATAACAGAGACTTAATCTTATTGATCCAGTCTAGGCTAAAGCCCCTTGTGGAAAACATATCTACTAGGAACTCTCTATTTACCATGTCATAAGCTTTCTCATAATCAAGTTAGAAAACATAACCAACCATTTTCCTAGCAGCAACAGCATGTATTATTTCATGCGCAGCTACTATACTCTCCACTATAAACCTGCCTTTTATAATGCAGTTTGATTAGGGGAAATCAGTTCATTACAAATAGGACCAAACTTATTAGTGACACACTGATGACCCACAAGTGTAGGGGGTAAATCGTAGTCCTTTCAATAAGTAAGAGTGTCGAACCCAACGAGGAGCAGAAGGAAATGATAAGCAATTTTCGGTAAGGTTTTCTCTGCAAGCACTGAAATAGTAGGTGATAGATAGTTTTGTGATAAGATAAATAGTAACGAGCAATGAGTGAATAAATTAAATAAAGTGCCGCAAGGTGGCCCAATCCTTTATGTAGCAAAGGATAAGCCTGGACAAATTCTAATAATGGTAAAGGAGCTCCCGAGGACACATTAGGAATTATCGTCAAGCTAGTTTTCCTCAGACAGGTACTCTGGAACGGTCTCCGGAGCAGGACCTATCGAGAAGGAACGGTGTCGACAATCAAAACACAAGCATATGCAACAATATGATGCATGAACATGGCATGAAGATGTGATGTGGTTTGAGCTAATGCAGCTAGCATTCATTTGGATTAAGTCCATTTGAATCAAGGATTCAAATGTAACTCCAAGATAAGCTCTTTATATAAGCCATTTTAGTGTTTCACTTATACAGTAGGTTTAGGTTGGTTTCTCATGCATGAAAGTGGCACAGATGGAAAGATTGCATTTTTCTGATAATTTATGTGTCAGGACTTTGAAGCTGAAACTGGGCGGGTCGAGACGGGTCTCGACCCCATCAATTGTCCAGTGAAAGATGACGTTGCAATGAATCTGCTGCGATTAGAGTCGCGCTTAGATGGTGCGGTTGCTTATCTTGCTAGACTGAAGGTGGCGATGACCCAAGTGGATGCTGAACTCTGGCCTCGGGCGGAGCTGACTCAAGACCTCGAGTCCCTGATGACTCGACTAAATCAGATTCCAGGCCGAGTGCAAGAGTGGAAGAATCTTCCGCCCGCTGTGGTGCCATGTCGCCTTGTCTTTGGTCCGAGTGCACTGCAAGGAGGCTAAGGAAGACAAGCTGCCAGCTCTCAAACTGGCGAACACTAAGAAGCACTCTTTCCAGGACTTCATGGACACCTTCCTCGAGGCAGCTATTCGCATCGCCGACAACATCAACCTCGATAGCTTCTGCGATCCGGCCAGTCCTTCTCCCGCCGAGTGATTGAAAAAACATTATGCTTCACCTTTATTTGCCTCAGAATGCCGAGTGATTTTGTAACCATTAAAACTCCTTCGGGTCTGTTGCCCGAGTACTTTTAATCTGCGGTTAGGAAACTCTGGATTTATCTTGGAATATGTTGGGTCTATCTTCAAGAGAAATCTGTTCTTTACTTGGATCAGTTTCTCATCGTTTGATGTAGGTGCTGAAGAAGAATACCCAGTCGACTGATCGGACGATCCTTGAGAAGCATTGATCAGTTCGTCAGCAAGGCACTCAGCAATGGTCTTGACGTTCCTGTCAACCGATTGGGCGACCCTTGAGTAGCATTGATTAGCTCATTAGCAAGGCACTCAGCAATGGTCTTGACGTTTCTGTCAACCGATTGGGCGATCCTTGAGCGGCATTGATCAGCTCATCAGCAAGGCACTTAGCAATGGTCTTGACGTTCCTGTCAACCAATTGGGCGACCCTTGAGTAGCATTGATCAGCTCATCAGCAAGGCACTCAGCAATGGTCTTGACGTTCCTGTCAACCATTAGAGAGGCCTTTGACAATGCGCACAATCTCGTCCTTCTACTTGATGGTGTAGCCTTCGGGGTGGGGGGGAGGCGCAGAACTTGCAAACTTAGGCGAGTGCTAGACTGCAGCTAAGCTGCCGAGTGGGCGGATCGCTCCTCACTCGGTAAGATTTTTCAAACTTACGCGAGCACTGGGCTGCAGCTAAGCCCCCGAGTGGGAGGATTGCTCACCACTCGGTAGGATTTTTCAAACTTAGGCGAGCACTGGGCTGCAGCTAAGCCCCCGAGTGGGAGGATTGCTCACCACTCGGTAGGATTTTTCAAACTTAGGCAAGCACTGGGCTGCAGCTAAGCCCCTGAGTGGGAGGATTGCTCACTACTCGGCAGGATTTTTCAAACTTAGGCGAGCACTGGGCTGCAGCTAAGCCCCCGAGTGGGAGGATTGCTCACCACTCGGCAGGATTTTTCAAACTTAGGCGAGCACTGGGCTGCAGCTAAGCCCCCGAGTGGGAGGACTGCTCACCACTCGGTAGGATTTTTCAAACTTAGGCGGGCGCTAGGCTGCAGCTAAGCCCCGAGTGGAAGGTTTGCTCCACACTCGGTAGGATTTTTCAAACTTAGGCGAGTACTGGACTGCAGCTAAGCCCCCGAGTGAGAGGCGGACTCACCACTCGGTAGAATTTTTATCACTTAGGCGAGTACTGGACTGTAGCTAAGCCCCGAATGAGAGGCGGACTCACCACCGAGCAGGATTTTTTATCACTTAGGTAGTCTTGGACTGCAGCTAAGCCCCCGAGTGAGAGACGGACTCACCACTCGGTAGGATTTTATCACTTAGGCGAGTACTGGACTGCAGCTAAGCCCCCGAGTGAGAGGCGGACTCACCACTCGGTAGGATATTTATCACTTAGGCGAGTACTGGACAGTAGCTAAGCCCCCGAGTAAGAGGCGGACTCACCACTCGGTAGGATTTTTATCACTCAGGCGAGTAGTGGACTACAGCTAAGCCCCCGAGTGAGAGGCGGACTCACCACTGGGTAGGATTTTTATCACTTCATCTTAGGCGAAACAGATTCGCAGCTAAGGCGATACGTACAAAAGAAATAATAAACAATCATTCGAAAGACTATAAAATCATGTCTTTCGATTATCAAACTAAAAAGGTACTTATTATTACATCTCATCAGTCCTAAATACTTAAGAGTAAAAGGGGCGGAGCAAATCCACATTCCAGGCGCGTGGCTCATCTTTATTTTGTTCGACGTTGAAGAGACGGTATGCTCCATTGTGGAGCACTTTGGTGATGACGAAAGGGCCTTTCCAAGCAGGAGCGAGCTTGTGAGGTCTCTGCTGGTCCACTCGAAGAACCAGGTCTCCTTCTTGAAATGCCCGACCTCTCACATTTCTAGCATGAAATCGACGCAAGTCTTGCTGATAAATGGTCGACCGGATCAAAGCCATCTCTCTTTCTTCTTCCAGGAGATCGACTGCATCTTGCTGAGCCTGCTCTGCTTCTTCCTTTGAGAAGAGTTCGACTCGAGGTGCGTTGTGGAGCAAATCACTGGGGAGCACGGCTTTGGCTCCGTAGACTAAGAAGAATGGAGTCCTTCCAGTCGACCGGTTAGGGGTTGTCCTCAACCCCCAAAGTACTGATGGGAGCTCGTCGACCCAAGCTCCCGCTGCATGTTTTAGGTCACGCATCAACCGGGGTTTCAGTCCTTTGAGAATCAATCCATTTGCCCGCTCGGCCTACCCATTCGACTGAGGATGAGCGACCGAAGCGTAGTCGACTCTCGTGCCTTGGGAGGCACAAAAGGCTTTGAATTCTTCAGAATCAAAGTTTGAGCCGTTATCCGTGATGATGCTGTGTGGGGCGCCATATCTGAATATCAGTTCTCTGATGAAACTCACAGATGTGCTTACTTCAAGGCTTTTAATGGGCTTGGCTTCAATCCATTTGGTGAACTTGTCGACTGCTACCAGCACATGAGTAAATCCACTCCTACCCGTCCTCAGAGGTCCAACCATGTACAGTCCCCAGACGGCAAAAGGCCAGACGAGTGGAATTGTTTTCAGAGCTGACACAGGTTTATGAGACATGTTGGAGTAAAACTGACAGCCTTCACACTTAAACACTATTTTCTTAGCCATCTCGTTGGCCTGCGGCCAGTAAAATCCGGCTCGGTACGCTTTGGCCATGATGGTCCGAGAGGACGTGTGGTGACCACAGGTTCCCGAGTGAATATCATTGAGGATCACTCGACCTTTCTCTGGCGTGATGCACTTCTGGCAGACTCCAGTTGCACTTTCTCGGAACAACTGCCCCTTTATCACAGTAAAGGCCTTAGATCGCCGGACGATCTGTCGAGCCTCTTCTTCATCTTCCGGAAGTTCTTTCCTAAGAATGTATGCAATGTGCGACACTGTCCAGTCGGGAGTAATGACCAAAACCTCCATGATCAAGTCGACCACGGCTGGGATTTCGACTTCGGTCGGATCCGTGGCACTCTTGGGCTGTGGCGACTCTTCAATGAAGGGATCCTCCTGAACTGAAGGTGAATGAATATGTCCCGGGAACACATTGCGGGGAATGGCCTCTCTCTTTGAACCTATCTTCGCCAACTCATCTGCAACTTGATTTTTCAATCGGGGTACATGGTGAAGCTCCAAACCTTCAAACTTTTTTTCCAGCTTCCTAACAGCATTGCAGTAACCAGTCATGGCTGGACTTCTGACATCACATTCCTTCATCACCTGATTAACCACCAAATCTGAGTCACCGTATACCATGAGGCGACGAACTCCGAGTGAAATGGCCATATGCAACCCGTATAAAAGTGCTTCATATTCCGCCTCGTTATTGGAGGAATCAAAATGAATCTGGAGAACATAGTTAAGCTTGTCTCCACGGGGCGACACCAATACTACTCCAGCACTTGATCCGTTTAGCATCTTGGAGCCATCGACGAACATAGTCCAATGTTCAGAGTGAACTTGAGTCGGTAGTTACTGCTCAATCCACTCGGCAAGGAAATCCGTGATTGCTTGGGACTTGATAGCTTTCTTTGCCTCAAACTTGATTTCCAGTGGAAGGAGTTCAATCGCCCATTTTGCCACTCGACCAGTTGCATCTCTGTTATTCAGAATCTCAGACAACGGTGCATCGCTGACGACCGTAATAGAGTGATCAGAGAATTAATGTGCAACCTTCTTCATGGTCATGTAAATTCCATAGACAAGCTTCTGATAATGAGGATATAGTTGCTTGGATGGAGTCAAAACTTCAGAGAGATAATAAACTGGGCGTTGAACCTTGTAAGCTTTTCCTTCCTCTTCTCGCTCAACCGTGAGAACTGTACTGACAACTTGTCTAGTGGCTGCAATGCAAAGCAGTAAAGGCTCTGTGCTGATTGACGCAGTGAGCACCGGCTGGGTGGAAAGCAGGGCTTTGAGCTCTGCAAACGCTGCATCAGCTTCTTCAGTCCACTCGAACTTATCAGATTTCTTCATTAGTCGGTAAAGAGGCAAGGCCTTTTCACGAGGGCGAAATGAATCGACTCAAGGCGGCCAAACAACCAGTCGACTTACGAGCGTCATGCACTCGCGCAGGCGTTTCATTCGGAGAATGGTATCAACTTTTTCTGGATTGGCGTTGATCCCTCGTTCGGAAACGAGAAAACCGAGCAACTTTCCTCCTGGAACTCCGAATGTGCACTTTGACGGATTAAGCTTGATATCGTACCTTCTTAGGTTGGCAAAGGTTAATGCAAGGTCAGTCAATAGGTTGGAACCTTTGCAAGACTTGACTACGATGTCATCCATGTACGCCTCCACATTCCGACTGATTTGGGTGAGCAGGCACTTCTGGATCATTCTCATGAATGTGGCTCCAGCATTTTTTAAGACCGAATGGCATGGTGACATAGCAAAAGCACCCGAATGGGGTGATGAAGGCTGTTTTTATTTCATCGGGGCCATACAGTCGGATCTGATGATACCCGAAATATGCATCTAGAAAAGACAAGCGCTCACACCCCGCAGTCGAGTTAACAATCTGATCGATACGGGGGAGAGGCAGATGATCTTTCAAGCAGGCCCGATTGATATGCTTGAAATCAATGCACATACGAAGTGAATCGTCCTTCTTAGGGACTATGACAACATTGGCAAGCCACTCGGAGTGGTAGATCTCTCAGATGAACTCTGCTGCTAGCAGCCGAGCCACTTCTTCGCCAATCGCTTTCCTCTTCTGCACGGCGGACCGTCGAAGGTGCTCTTTGACGGGTTTTGCCTTGGGGTCGACACGCAAACGGCGCTCAACCAGCTCTCTGGGTACACCTGGCATGTCAGAGGGTTTCCATGCAAAGATGTCCCAGTTCTCACGGAGGAACTGGATGAGCGCTTCTTCCTATTTGCTGCCGAGTGTTGTTGATATGTGAGTCGGTGCAGCATTGGGATCAGTCGGATGAATATGAATCGACTTCATTTCACCGGTCGACTAAAATGCAGAGTCTGTAGCGGGCTTCTTGGCTCGGAGCAAATCACTCGGATCTGCACTCTTTTGATATTCTTGGAATTCAACCGCTGCCATCTGTGCATCGGCGATTTTGGAACCTTTCTGGAAACATTCCTCTGCCTTCTGCCGATTGCCAGTAACTGTGATAACATCTTTGGGGCCAGGCATCTTTAGCTTGAGGTACACATAACACGGTCGAGCCATGAAACGCGTGTATGCAGGCCTCCCCAGAATGGCATGATAAGCACTCTGGAAATCCACGACTTCAAATGTCAACTTTTCTTTACGGTAATGCTTGGAATCACCGAAAACCACGTCGCGAGTGATCTGGCCGAGTGATTTGGCTTTCTTTCCAGGGATAACACCGTGGAAGCTCATATTGCTCTCGCTAATCTTGGACATCGGGATGCCCATCCCCTTCAAGGTTTCAGCATACAGGATTTTCAGACCGCTACCACCATCCATCAGCACTTTAGTCAGTCGAGTGCCACCAACCACTGGGTCGACCACCAGCGCTTGCCTCTCGGGGGTGGCTACACGAGCAGGATGGTCTGACTGGTCGAATGTGATGGCTGTCTGGGACCATTTCAGGTACGTGGTCGTCGTTGCCGGAGCAACCACATTCACCTCTTTGTTGATAACCTTCAACCGACTCTTGCTCTCAACATCAGCAAAAATCATGAGAGTGGAATTGACCTTGGGATAACCATCATCTTCCTCTTCTTCCTCATCTATGTCCGACTCTTTCTCCTTCTCATTGGGTTGTTTCTCTCGGAACTGTTGGATCAGGAGTCGACATTGTCGAGTGGTATGCTTTGGGTAAATCAGATTACCTTCATCTTTCTTCGTGTGAATGTGACACGGCAAATCCAGCACATCATTTCCTGCTTGATCCTTTACCTTCTTAGCGGGCCAGGGCCCCTTAGGTTTTCCCTTAAACTTTCCTTGAGCCACTGCTGTAATCTCACCGGGTGTCGCTGGCTCGGCTTTACGCTTCTGTTTCCGACTGGAGCCACCCCCACCGGCCTCTTGGCCGACTGGTTTACTCTTCCCGCTACGGAGTCGATCCTCTTCTTCTCCGTTAGCGTACCGGGTGGCTATCTCCATCATCCAGGTCAGAGTCATATCCCCAGTCCGACCGAATTTCCTAACCAACTCTTGGTACTTGACGCCTTCCTTGAAAGCGCACACTGCCTGATGCTCTGATACATTCTCACCGGTGTGATGCAAAGGGGTCCACCTCTGAATGAATTCCCTCAAAGTCTCATTCGGCTTCTACACACAATGCTGCAACTCGGGCAACCCCGCTGGTCGCTTGCACGTGCCCTCAAAGGTTCTTACGAACACCCGAGATAGCTCCTCCCTACTGTGTATACTGCCTGGAGCCAACTGAGTCAACCACGCTCGGGCCGACCCTCCTAACATAAGAGGGAGATGTTTCATTGCTATGTCATCGTTTCTGCCTCCAATTTGCACAGCCACTCGGTAATCTTCAAGCCAGGTCTACGTCTCGGTGCCCGGAGGCGGTCGATTGGATTATGTGTGTGATATTACAGGGGGTGCGAACCCTTGTGCCAGAGGAGGGGGGTGGCTTATATAGAGTGCGCCAGGACCCTAGCCATCCTCCATTACAAGGGATTCAATGTACATAAAGACGGGGTGTTACTGATAACGCCAGCCATAAGTGCTATTAATGACCTTAAAGACTACAGAGTGAACGCCCGACCATTGCACTGCTGACTGACTCCTGATCTTCGAGAGGTCGAGTGATTCTCTTGTTGGTCGAGTGACAGTAGGTAGGGAGACTCCCGAGTGACATGATGTCGAGTGGATTGCACTCGACACCTTTGACCGGGGGTCTCATGGAGTCTCTTGACCTTCTCGTCTTCTTGGGAAGTGAACTTGGGTAGGACGTATAGGTCAGGCCTTTGACCCTACCCCAGGTCTGTATCCTCATCAGCACTCACGTGGCCCTGGGCACTTGAGCATCTCGTGCGTGCCTGGCTGTTCGCAGGTTGTTACATCTCATGGAGTGCTATGCTTGCATGCATGCACAATGTCCGGTGCAGTTTTCCTGCGCATTGCGTGACGCTTGTGCCACGTCCAGCCCGTGACTTGTTGATCTCGTCCGCCGCGTCTCCGGTCTGATCAGCCATCTGCGCATCGGTTCGCAGGTCCTATGAAGATCGTCTTCGACTACATCGCGCCCTCCACCGATCAAGCAACGGGCTGCCGCTGCATCGTCCCATCGGACCGCAGCGTTGCTGCCCCGTGGAGCTGCACCGACCTACGTCAAGCTGCGTCGCCCTTCGGGCCTAGTGCCGCGGCCCGCGGTCCACCGCCGCCCCAAGGCCGTCCGCTCCAGGTCGCCCTCGTGGCTGCACCGACCCTCGCGTCGCTGCTGCATCACCCCGTCGGGCCGTAGCGAGCGTGGCACGCGGTCCACGCCGCCGTACCTAGACCATTAGCGGTTGCACCGACCCGGGTTCCGCCGCTGCATCGCCCTTTGGGCTGTAACGCCGCAGGCCGCGGTCCCACGACCTGCCCGCCGTCGCTGCGTCACCCCTTCGGGCCGTAGCACCGTGGCCCGCGGTCCACTGCCATCCCTGCCCGTCGACCTCTCGTGGTATGCACCGCGCCACCTCCCTTGGTGCGGGAACGCCACCGTCCGCGCCGGTCTTCGTCACGCTGTCGGGTCCATCGCCTACGTTGAGCATCGCCGCCGCGCTCCTAATAACCTAGGTGCCGCCCCCACCGCTCTTCCGCGGCAGCCGCCGCCGCCCCTCCACCTCCTTCATCTTCGTCCAGCACCAGCTCGTCACCCTTCACATTATAAACTCTTTTGTATATTTGTCATGTGCATCCTCATTAGCGGAGATCGGAGATTGAACTACTGCACAGTTGTATAGGCTTGGCATGATCATAAAATCACTAAAGCTTCCTAAATAAATGAAACAATTAAACACGCGGTCAGGATGCTTGAATGAAAAGACAGCTCTATGCACCTAAATCTCTTTGTTCCTCTTATTGTTTGCATATAAAAAGTGTAAAGTCAGCTAGGTGCAAAATTTCCCACAAAAAGATGTACGTGCAAAATTAATGTGTGGCCATAAAGTTAGATGTGACATGTTTTTCATTAGCAATGCATTCAGGAATTAACTCCCTCCATGAGAGAAAAAGGACTCCTATTAATGTCTTGTAATAGCAGATAGAAATATATTGCTTTCCACCGCACCCTCAACGCTCAAGCACCCAGGTAGCTACCAATAGCTCTCGCAGAGGCACATGAGGAAAAGAGAGAGAAGTGAAGTGTGTGGATCGTGTTGGTGGGATGGGGAGGCGTCAGAAATTAGACGGGCTCTTCTGTTCCATCTGGACAATAAAACTTGCAGTGTTGCAGAGCTTTCCCCCACAGAGCTTCATTTCAGGGATACTACCCTCGAGTACCAGAGAAATTAGGCTTGAAAATTCTTGTAGCTCTGTTACGAGCACACGAGACATGGGTGTCTGATACTCTGAAAACCACTGGCCGCCACTAGCTCTCGGCATCTTGGGTAGTACCATAGTAGGTTCTTGTTTTCTCTAGGTTTTGGTTCCCGGCATCAGTGAGGTCAGGGCGACGATAACGCACTGGAATTAAATACTACTCCCTCCGTCCCATAATGTAAAACATTGTTGACATTAGGGAGTAGATCTCTTCAGATTTTGACAATCGGTGTGTTCATCAAGTGAAACAGTTGGTTGAATCTTGGTGCAGTGACTGTCATTTTCCAATTTGTACTACTGCATGGTGCGATCTCTCCAACCCTCCTTTCAAGTGACAATTTACTTTAATGGTCTTATTAATTATAAAGACTACTCTAGTTTATAGCAAGAGCGTTTACAAGTGTCTCTCTTTTTAATGCAATTTTCTCCAGCTGACAATGTGCAATCAAAGGAAAACGACCAGTATAATTTTCAATATAATTTAATTTTTACTTGCAATTGTCTTTTCATTGTTGTGGCTACCGTTTTACTTCGTAATTATCAGATTAAGATGGCTCTTTGTCTTTTCTCAGAATAAAATAGCTTACAAGAGAAATTCAACTGCTACATATTTACAAGACTAAGAACAACAACAGACTCAGCAAAGTGACCTCCTCGGTCCTCACGCAATGAAAATGGCTCAAGCTGCTGAAGCCCAGAAACCATAGGCAAATATAAGGAAAATATGATGTGATTGTGTAGGTACAACTAGGTGAGTTCATTGTTTGTTTGGTTGCAAGGGATTTCTTGATATTGGCAATTTATTTTATTTTTGATGATTGTCTTGCAATGGATTTCTTTTCCCAGAAACGGGGAGGTGTGGGTGGGTTTGACAAAAAAATTATGGGGGTTATTGTGCGGTTTGAAGGAGGCATATATCGATGGGATGGATGGAAGTGAAACAAACAAACTCCCTTTTAATAGTAGAGGTTTGTACATTGGTTTTGTGTATCCTTAATTGTAGAGACCGGAGATTGAACTACTATGCGGCTTTATGAGTTTGATTTTATCATACAAATAATAAAGCCTCCTATATAAGTAAAATCATTAAACACACATGTTAGGATGCTCTAATTACAACACTGTTATTTTAAACATAATCTCCAAGTTCCTTTATTGTTTGCATATAAAAGAGTAAAGTCAGGTACCTGCAAAGATTCCTGCAAAAAGAAATACATGCAAAATTTATTTGTGTCCATAAATTTAGGTACAACAATTTTTTGTAGGATTCAATCAAAAGAACAAAATGTGCTCAGGGAATTAACTCCTATTAATGGAGACTCCAATTAAGGTCTTCTAGATAGCAGATTGCAATTTCCTCTGCACCCTCAAGGCCCAAAGCAGCCAAAAGCTATCAGATGTTGTCGTAGAGGCACATGAGGAAAAGAGAGAAAAGTAAAGTAAGAATCCTCCTTTGTTGGTGGGAATGAGAGGGATCGGAAACTAGATGGACTCTTTGTGTCAATTGGGTGAACAGCAAGAGATGTTTTTGAAGAGTGTCCCGCCTCATAACTTCATGCCAAGAATGATAGTGTCGAGTACCAGACAAATCAGGCTTGAAAAATTAGAGCTTCACAGGGTTTGGGGCCAGGAGTTCTTCGAAGCATGAGTGGCTGAAGCATTTGAACTTCGGTGGTGCCAACTCTACTCAAAGGAATAGTTCCTTTGAGTATTGGATCTTTTTGCACGTATCTCTGGCTTTAGCCTTTCTAGTTCAGTTGTCGAGACCTGTTTTTCTTGTGATTTTCCTATGATGAAAGGGTTGGGTCAGCTTACAGTTGCTTTGTTAGTTTTGTATATGATGCCAAGCTTGTAATGCCAAGCTTACAGTTGCTTTTTTAGGAAGCAAGCATATGAACCAATTGGTTTCTGTAATAGATATCGGAGAGGGAGGCTCTCTTTTATTCAGAAAAAACATGACAATTTGAGTTTTACATGTGCTTGCAAGTTTCAATAGAAATCGAACATTCCGAGATGCATGGCTCGTGGTTCGTGCAGATTTCAGACCTAGTTCACACATACAGATGTTGTACCATGCCACAGAGTTTGACGAGAGCCAGTGAGACCCGCGTGAGGTGTTCAACGAAGCATACGTGGTCTATCAGATCGCCCATGAGCACGCACTATAACGTAAAGAGGTCAGCAGGTGCAGCTTCACCTGGAAAGTAGCCGGTCGCGCGTGGCGCAAAGGATTTGGTTACCGGATGGTAAATTCGGTAGTCACTTATCTCGCCACCCCACTATAAACACATGTAATGAAATTTTGAATATAAACTGTCATGTATTGTTAAATGGCCATGGCAACTCTTGTAAAACAAGAAACTAGTCATAGTGTTGTGGTAAGGGATTGAGATCCTCTACAGTACGACACGGTGCAATAGGGCCGATGACATGTGGGCCTAGAGGTCCACACTGCAGTGATCATACTGCATGGTACTCTTTTGCAGAGGATGTCCCAACCCCATGGTAAGTACGGGCTATCCAACAACTGGTCATGGGTTCGAACAACCTTCACCTTTTGCATATTTTGTATTCCCTCCGTTCCTAAATATTTGTCTTTCTAGAGATTTCAACAAGTGACTACCTACGAAGTAAAATGAGTGAATCTACACTCTAAAATATGTCTATATACATCCGTATGTCGTAGTCCATTTGAAATGAAATATCTAACAAGACAAATACTCCCTCCGTTCCTAAATGTAAGTCTTTTTAGATATTTCATCATAAACTACATACAGATGTATAAAGACATATTTTAGAGTGTAGATTCACTCATTTTGCTCCATATGTAGACTATAGTAGAATCTCTAAAAAGACTTATATTTAGGAACGGAGGGAGTAGGATAATAGAAGTACGTGATTGTGGAGAAAAGAAACCTCGGCCTCTCATTGTGAACACGGCGGGAAGATGGTGCTGTGCTCGGAGTCCGCTCTCCGGGACGCGTTCTGGAGGAAACCGTGAGGCCATGTAGTGATGTAGGCTCTGGGGCTACAATCGCGAGCGTCTTGTGGCGCCCTTTTTGCTAGCGATGTGTAGGTAGCTAAAAAGTAATTTCGAGAGAGAAATCTGCAGGTAGCAAGCGACCTTGTATTGTTTTGAGCACATGCCTACGTTTTGGATGATGTCCAAGAGGTAGTACGCGCAAGATCTTGAGAAAGGAACACGTAAAAAAAATCTTGAGAAAAGAAAAAGAGACTCCGTTCCCGGCCTGCAACAGGGAACAGAAATCCCTCGTTTTGTCTAAAAAAGAGAACAGAAATCCCTCATCTCTCCCGACCCATCACGCCGCCGCCGCGGCCAAGCGTGTCGATGGCATCGACGGAGGAGGAGCGAGTCTGTGGTGGATCGAGGAACCTTTCATACCACGGCAGACACTACCCCAACGCTTGCGCTGATCCGGCCGGCCTGGGTTTTAAGGAAGAAGAAGACCCAGGAGATGTCCGCGACCAGCGGGAGGGGGTGGAGGTTGCCGAATCCCACGACCAGCCGGATCACATGCGTGCGTACAACGTGCATCCTCTTCACTCTTGCTTTATTCATATTGATGTGCGCCCAGCGGATTAAAGAACACCCCCATCCCATGACAGTGTTCCCTACTTCCCTGACGCAATTGGTGTATGCGCCCTCGGGTGCAAATCCTGCCACCACCATTGTTGGAACCAGGGACATCTACAAGCTCTAGATCACGACTGCAATGGCGAGAGGAGGACGATGACTCAGGTGGTTTTGTGCTGCGTACTGCATTGCAGCTTTTCCCGTTTTCATTCCTCTTATTTGTACTGAACTTACAAAGGGAGAGATCAACCACGCCTGCGAGCTTACCGGTCGTGCCATCCCACGACGCCCGCCTTGCGGGTGATGCGCGCGTGCCGCGAGCTACGCTGCATGCCATCCCATGCAACTCCAACGGCCGCGCCAAGCTAGCTACCTACTAACTGAAACTACCAGGCCACATCTAGTGTACATGCACACGTTGACATGGCCATTTATTTTGCTAACTGAAAAGAGAAGCTAACCTAGCTACTGAACCGGGCTAGGAAATACAGGTTCAACAACCATGTCTACATGATCCATGAGAATTATACCAGTAAGTGCCATTTGCCATTGTGAATTGTGATATCTATATATGTATTCGTTTTACTAACGTGCTTTTGTTTTCAATAAATAATACTCCCTCCTTAACGGTTTATAAAGCTCATATCTAAAATCTCACCAACCAAGGAAAATGCCTATTGGCTGGGATGAATTCAGCTGGTTTAGAAAGTGACCAATAAGCCTTTTGCGCGCGCTCTCTCCCGCCTCCGCTCTGAACTTATCTGCATGCACGCGCTCTCTCCCGCCTGACCTCAAAACTAAACCGGCCGTGCGCGCGCTCTCTCCCACCTCTCTCTCATCTGCATGGCGCATGCATATGCCAGTTTCGTTTTCATGGTTTGCATGCACGGAGCCAAACAAGAAATGAAAAAAGCACCGCAAAATCCTTTGGCGCCATTAGCTCAATTTTTGGTTTTTCAGCGTTGGCGCCGCGAACTCAAACACTGCCTCTCCGGCCATAGCATATCGTACATGCACTGCAGTATAAAGTGGTGGGCAGAAAGCAAGTTTAGCTACACCATTCTTCTCCTACATCTCCATCTTCTTTCCGGAACCATGGTCCTCATTGACCTAAAGGAGCCACTACCAGAGGGAAATGAGAGGTTGGAAGTTGGCATAGGTGTTGGTTTTGGTGATGCCGGGCGCGGCCATGGAGCCCTTCTCCCCGTCCGACTTACGTTTCTCTTTGTGCCATCGCAACAACTTGGCATGCTTTTTGTTCATGAACAGACGTTTCAACCGTGGTATTATAGGAGCATACCACATCACCTTGGCGGGAACCCTCTTCCTGGGTTTCTGGCCCTCAACATCGTCACCAGGGTCATCGACTCTGATCTTATAACGCAATGCAGTGCATACCGGGCATTCATTCAAATTCTCGTATTCACCGCGGTAGAGGATGCAGTCGTTGATGCATGCATGTATCTTCAGAACCTCTAAACCTAGAGGGCAGACAACCTTCTTTGCTTCAGTGCGTCTTGGCGGGCAACTCGTTATCCTTTGGAAACATATTCTTCAACATTTTCAGCAAGTTTTCAAATGCCGAGTCAGCTACACCTGCCTCTGCCTTCCATTTCAGCAAATCCGATTGTGCAGCCCAGCTTTTTCAGACCATCATCGCATCCGGGTACAGCGCCTTTCTGTGATCCTCTAACATGCGATCCAAATTCTCCCTCTCCTTTTCAGTTTAGCGTCTCCGTGCATCAGCAATGGTCCGACCAAGATCATCAGCGGGATCATCACGTGCCTCTTCTTCACCTTCCCTTCACCTTCAGCATCCTCCATGAAAGTATCACCGAAATGAGCAAGATAGCTTTCATCGATGAAATCATCCTTCTTCATCTTCTTCCATTATAACCCTCTTTCTCCATGCTTGGTCCAACAATTATAGCTTGGCATGAAACCCTTCAAGCAGATGCATGTGAACAACTCTTGAGGAAGAGTAACCCTTCTCATTCTTACAGATAACACATGGACAGATAACAAAACCCCCCCGCTTGTTCGCATTAGCCACTACGAGGAAATCTTTCAAACCCGTACTGAACTCGCGGAGAGTCGGTTACCGTACATCCATTGCCGATTCATCTGCATTATTATAATATAAAATATATAATTAACCATCATGCATTTGTTATGAACTACACACATGCATATTGACACATCAAAGGTTCATCAAGTTGCTAACCGCGATCGAAGAGTGTGGCTCCAACACTTCATGTCATGTTTGTTTCATGCTCTTGGGGCATTTCATCAAACACCTTATGTGCATAAGAGGAACCAAAAGCAAACCTACACCCACTTGTGAAGAGAATGGCTCCAAATGGCTAAGTGTTGGCTGCTGGATGGGTATATATAGGGAGGGCTTTAGTCGCGGTTGGCACAGCAAACCGTGACTAAAAGGTGCCGAAAGCCTTTAGTCGCGGTTGGCCTGGCCAACCGCGACTAAAGCCCCTCACGTGCACCAGCTGGCCACCGAGCGCCCAGTGCCCAGGCCTTTGGTCGCGGTTCACCTCCAGAACCGCGACTAAAGGTGCCATTGGTCGCGGTTCCTACAGCTTCGCGACTTATGGGCTGGACGGAAAGCCTGTTTTTCCACTAGTGTAGCCATATCGGTGAACCTCGTTAACAAATCTCGGTGTCGTGCTTGTGTGATTGCTTGGTCCTCGAATGATCGACGGAGTGCCTCAGATTTATTCTAACAAAGAGGGCCACAGCGACGCCCCCAAAAGGGACTCGACACCCATAGGTATCGTCGCCACTAGTGTCGACACACAAGGCCTTTGCTCGGAACCTCTCACGCGCGCTACAACGAGGTATCCCGAGCACTTTCCCACCGCGAGTGTAGACATGTTGCCACCAAGCTGGACCTCCAGAACACGATATAGGTACCGACACTTGGGTCACCCATCGCAACATCCTTTGCCGCCCACATGGCCAAAACATGCTACCATTACCGCGGCCAAGACGCCTGCTGAAGAACATATTTGACGGACCGCCACCCAGGGCCACCGCCCCGGCGTCTAGAAACTCTATCACTTTGCCACCGTCGGCCGACATGAATACGTTCAGATAGATCGTACCACAACCGGCGCCAGCGCCCCACCTTGTCAGCGACAAGACCAAACCAGGGAGGCCATCCGATGATGGTAACAACAACCAAGAGCAGTGAATGGCGGCCACAACCCTCAAACCACGTCCGTCACTCTGGATCATCGACCCGCACCTGGACCCAGATCTGGTCAGGTGTGCAGCCTTTGGGAAGATGCTCCCGGCCCAAGGCCGGCGAGGTAGCTAGAATCCCCTTGCCGTGGCTACATCATGAGGAGGATGCCGGCAACGGCCACCCGCTGAGCCACTGAATCGAGCCAGTATCACCTGACTGGGACCAAGATCTGGGCCACGGCATGGATCCTGATGGTGCTCTCCCAGATCAAGGCTAGGTATAGATCCACCCCTCTCGGCTATTTTACGGTGCACTAGACTTGCATGACCCACCGCCGACGTCCGTCACCGCACCTCCGCGCCCAACGCCAGCGCTGCTGTTGCCCAACGTCGCCAGTCCACGCCTGGCACCATCGAGCGAGGGGAGAGGATACCCTGCTGCTACCCACGCCGGTCGAGCTTTGCCTGGCAGCCCACCTCGGCGCCAAGGAGAGAGGATGGGGGTGGGGGCCGAGATTCGGTGGCGCTAGGTTTAGCCCCCGGGTGGCTCGCAGGAGCGACGCGGGAGGGGAAGGGGGAGGGGGATGTGGGATGAGAACGGGTGCACACTTTGCGCCAAGGACTCGGGAAGTAAGTGATCAATTAAGGCAAAACCGTTTCAAAGAAAAACCATCTATTTGGACATGTGGTTGCCATGTCAGCAGACCTTAAATGCTAGTGCTCGGATTATTATGTACAAGGTGATTTTTTTGTTGCAAACTCATTGTCGTCACAATGAGGCATTTATGGTTGTCTCTAATGGAAGTATCATAATTAGTATCAACTAAACAATTTTGATAAGATGACTTAGAATTAAATAAACAAAAAGAGGGTTGAGTATAGGTCAATACTAATCTATGATACTATGCATTTTAGAGGTAGTATCATGCACTAGTCATATGCGTGAAACAAACTTATGATGCTATTCATTATGAACATCCTAAAAGCAAGCAATAGAAGTCTAAAGTGCTTTGGATGGAATCTACAATATCACGAAGCTCCCTATGGGTAAAAAAGCTCACAATCAATTGAGGTGTCCAATTGAAATTAATTGGATCATCCAATTTTGAAAAAGTCAACAATTTCTGAAAACTCTCATTCAGTTCTTTTATACTATACACTAAACACTATGCTTCCTAATTTTTAAGTCATCACAATTCATTGAGTTTTTCAGTTTAGAACTTGGTCACTTGTTTTGACCGAGTCAATAATTGCTCAAGGATTTCTCCCATTTAATTATTCTAAATCACCATATTCCCTAATTTTAAAGCTCTTTTATTCGATTGAGATATTCAATTTTGAATTTGGTATACGATTTTGATCGGACCGGCGATTTTTCAAATCAAACAACACCAACCGGCTAGAATAAACATATCAACCATGTGCACCTCTTAACATCTAGAAAAAAGAAGAGTCACCAGGTGATGATACTATAGGACCAATATAGTACATGTAGCCACCGACACAGAAATTACCCATAAAAATATCAGTTGATTAGTACATGACATACAATCACAGCATCAAAGGCGAACAAATAACCACATTATCATCTCCCCATCTGCCAAACTAAATATTCCACCAGTTCCAAAATACAAGCGGTATTACTTCTTTGAAAAGTCAATTTTTAAAACTTTGACCAAGTTTAGAGTCAAAAATATTGACACCCAAAATATTAAGCCAAAAAATTGTGGAAATTCATTTCATTTTGAATCTAATAAAACCAATTTGATATTGCGAATTTTGATATAGTTCTTCATAAATTTAATCAAACTTAAAGTGGTTGGACATTTCAGGAAAGTAACACACCTTATATATTTTAAAACAAAATGAGTATTTGTTTTCAGAATCTCAACAACATCAACAACGCAGCAAAGCGCGCCGAACCCTTCTAATTTGAAACCACACCCATATGAAAGGAGCAACACGCGCTGACCACGAGAATGCAAACTGTTTCGTGCATCTAGCAGGTTAATTATTTTTCCCTCTGCATCAAAATGTAGGTCTATACAGAGGGGCTATCTTACATGCATTGTTTCCTTTCACGTAACCACGAGTCCAGGACGGACAGCGATCCGGCAGATCAGGCAGGTTTCTTCAAAGCAATTTTAACCCGCTGATCGGCGTAACATGGAGCCCGCGGTTGGAAGTTCGTGTATATTCCCAGCGAATGTGACAGCCCTGACTAGCTGCACGCTGCCATGCATGGCTGCACTCAACTAGGGTACTGGACACGTACACTCAAATGATGGGCGCCATGCCATCACGTACACTCAAATGAGGATAATGATCGGCGGCAGTTAATTACGACGTACAATCCAAATGAGAACACATAAATTTGAAGGTAGGACATGGATAAATACCTCACTAGCTACCAAGAAATTCCCAACCTTTTTTTCCACTTGTCCGGTTGCTTCAGTCTCAGCAGAATAATTATCCTTAAATCTGTAATCCACAATGATCAATGGAGGAATAAATAAAAGACAGAGATCTCCGATCTGCAGTTGGGCGCCCCTCTCAGCTGTGGTCAGCGGCGTGCAGCGCGGGCGGGCTGTTCTTGGACTCCCTCCTTGGCGGCGGCGGTGGTGGTTCTTCTCCCTCCTTCGTTGGACGAACGGCCATTGGTGGCCTTGCATTGGGCCGTGCCAATAGCAGGGCTGGGGCGAAGCAGGTGCTTCGGGGGGGGGGGGGGGGTGGAGAGTGGGGTGCCGGGAGTGGCCGAGTGTCGCACCTCCCATTCCCCTTTCCCCAGCCTGATGCTTCGTGGCTGTTGTCCCGGTGGTGTCTGAGGCGGGACGGTCGTTGCCGGTTGCGGCGGTGGTGGGAGTTGGCTCTGTCAAAGCCGTCTCCTTTTAGGGTTCTGGGACGGTCTGGATGCTGGGCGCACTAGTAGAAAAGGGGGCATTAGTCCCGGTTCGTAAGGGTCTTTAGTCCCGGTTCATGAACCGGGACTAATGGGTCGCCGAGCCCAGTCAGGGGGGTCTTTGGTCCCGGTTGGTGGCACCAACCGAGACCAAAAGTCCATGTTTTTCTTTTTCTTTTTAAAAAAAGTGGCTGCTTTAGGGGTTTTGGGGTTATTTGTAGGTTGTTATTAGCTAGCTAATAGAGAGAAGTGTCCTCTCTTATATCTTCGTCCTTGATTTACCAACGCTGCTGTTATGTTCATTTCACCCGCTGATATAATAACTCATGCATGCTCGCATCATACATCATCATATATAATAACAAGTCCTACTAATCATGCATCATCATACAACTTCTACTCGTTATTAATAATAAGTCATACGAATCATCATCCTCATAGTCATCGAACCCAACCCTACATAATTGTTCTTAGCACATGATCATCAGTATAAGGTAGGACCTAAACACCCTTAAGGTAAAATAGCATAAAACAATATAGACCCTGACTCTCCATTATGAAGAATGGCGATCATCCTGTCTTCAATTCTTGCCCTTCGCTGCCTTTTACTTCCAAGAAGCTCCTTACGACTGTCCATACATTTTTTCCATTCTTTGATTGTCATGTCTCCACTTCTTTTAGAAACCCGGTATGGACAGTTAAGAGTCGTAGGAAGACCTGGTTGTATGTTCAAAACATGAAGGGTACCATGCGTATACATCAGATGAGGCACACAATCATTCGGTATTATCTGTTGAAAAACATAGTAATAACTCCGTAGTTAGCAATGATGTACTAGTTTTAGAAGTGTGCAAAAAGATGCACGGATGTCGTAATAATAAAAAATCTTACCAAGGTATCTCCATGGTAGTTACCGTAGTTCAACACGTGCACTAGTGGCACGTATTGATCATAATGTTGAGGCGTTCGATTGTACATATTGTAATTCTCAAGATCAGTATAAAATGCGACCAGATGATTTTTCTCCTGATAAGTTAATTCCGAGCCTTCGGTGTAGTAGGTTCTGTCTACCATTTTCCGCACATTCTTTGAAGAATGAAAATAAGTTGTCAATGGAAATAAGTTGTCAACTATTTTGAAATAAACAATATAAATTACTTAATAACTATGTTAAGCTCACATGGGGGAAGAATTGGAGGTGTATCCACAAGGACCCAAATCGAAGGTCTCTCTTGCTCGATTGTAGGATCACCAAGATCCATGGTGACAACCATACCCTCATCAAAACCATATATCTTGCAAAGTGCTTCCCAATTTTTGCAACCAAAATGAGTTACACTCTGAGCATTATACAACTTTACTTGAAAATCCACACCATGATGGGTACTTAGGATAATTTTTTTGGTTTCCATACTTTCATGGTCTTCAAAACCCATCCTCTCCAAGACATAGCGTCTTGCATAGCATGGGATAAGCTAGTCGAATTGGAAAAGATGAAAAATACACGTTAAAATAGTTGAAGTCATGCTTAATTACGAAAAAACTATTGTTGTCGTTGCGTACCGTATGGACATCGAAGGTCTCCTCGAGCTTAATGCTGAAGCGCTGATCTTCGTCCAGCTCAATGAACCTGTCGCAAATACCTCGGTCGTCGTGGCACCAGTCGCACTCCCCCGGGCGGTTTTCGTCGCCCGAGTACGACATTTCCGGACCATGTTCATAATTCAAATATTAAACTAGATCATTATAATTAATCACGGGTTGACTATCGGTGATGTATGTAGCTCCTCCTTTCATTCCCGAGTGCATTATTACACCAAATTGTCTAGCACACGGGAATGAAGGAGAACTTATCCCATATGAGCATTCAATAAGCAAAACCAAATCATAAAATAAGCAAAACCAAAACATAAAATAAAGTAGTATTCAAATTAGCATGCATTCAATAATTATAAGTAAAAGTACATCATCTCTTGGTGTCCATACATCGTCGAATATTATCACTAATATAGCATCACTAATACAACTAGAACCGTAGCGCCCGACGGGTATCGTCGCGGGCGTTGGACACCCAAAGATAAGGAACCATCACAGGATCATAGCTCCAGTGAGATCCCTGAAGAACCTGCGAGGTATTGTCGAACCTGCCCTCCAATGCAACCATGTAGCGACGGACGTGCTCGTCCTCCTCGCTGACACAGTGGCGTACCACCTCCGCGGTGTCCGGAAGCCTCAGCACAAATCATCGCCCACGCGACCGCCACCAAACAACGATCGGGTTAACAACGGGCTGCCTCCTCACCAACCTCGCCCCGGAAGGTAGCACCTCCCAATACCAGCCTGGCGGAGCCGGTCCGAACATGGCCTCGATCAAGCAGGCCTCCACCGCCCGAGTCGACGGCAGCGAGGATGTGGGATAGGCATCGCCAACGTCGATGCGGGAACTACTTCTATATATAGTTAAATAAAGTAGTTTTATTAATTAAATAGCTAGTTCAACTACTAAGCACTTACTATAAATAAATAAAGTAGTACTTACTAAAAACAAACTACTTCTATATATAGTAAAATAAATAGTTTATTAAATCAACTAGCTAGTTCAACTATATATGAAGCACTTACTATAAATAAAATAAAATAGTACTTACTAAAAAAACTAGTATTTTTCTAACTAATTATATTAAACACTTTCTCTTCTTATTTTTTTACTTTTTCTAAATACTATGAACAAAAAATCATTAAAATTCTTTGAACAAAATTATGAACAGAAAAAATCATAAAAATTTGACATATTAGATCTTTGCATATATATGAACATAGAAACATGCATATTCAACAATAATATCACCAAAAAATATATTAACAGAAAAAATCTAACACAATATGAACAAATGAATTACACAATCTAAATTAACATACTATGAACTACACATCTAAATTACTACACATATAATCTAACAAAAAAATCTATGAACTACAAAAAAATCTAAAAAAATATAAATTGCTCACGGCGACGGCGACGGCGACGGTGACGGCGAGGTGTCTTGGGCGGGCGGGCAGCGACAGTGTCGAAGGCGGCTTGGGCAGGGCGGCAGGGACGGTGGCGTCAGGCGGCGACGGCGCTGGCCGAGGCGCAGGAACGGCGTCGGGGCGGGCGGGCGGCGACGGCGTGGACCGGGCGGCGGGGATGGCGGCGTCGGGGTGGGGCGGGGCGGCGACGGCGTCGGGGCTGGGCGGCGACGGTGTCGGGGCGGCAAGGGACGGCGGCGTTGGGAGAGGAGGAGGAGAGATCGAAGTGGGGATAGCGGTTCTGAAATTTTTCTAAGTGCTACTTATATAGCAAAGACTTTGGTCCCGGTTGGTGCCACCAACCGGGACTAAAGAGAGGCATTGGTACTGGTTGGTGCCACCAACCGGTACCAATGCACCCGTCTAATTACTTATTTATTTTCTGTAGCTGTTTTTTTAGTTCATTCTTTCTGTAACTGTTTTTAATTAATACCACCTCGCCAAGCGAGAGGCACTCGCAGTGGTTTATAAGCCCTGAGTGCAGAGACGATGAAGAAGAGGCTCAATGCTCACCTGCACGTTGCTTAGCTTCAAGCCTTGATGATTAGAGTAGACTGCACGGAGCTATGTGCAGTGCAGTTTACACTATTCCAAAAGGCTTGAAGCTAATTAATGAGCATTGCGCCTTTTTTATATTTTTAATGACTTATTACGACTCAGAAAAAAATAGAAAAAAAATAAATATAGCAGAAAAGAAAAAAAAACTATATAAAAAACTATTCAGAAATAAAATAGGAGAAAAAATAGTTGTGATTAACTTAACTAAAAAAATGAGCATAGATGCTTATTTTTAATGACTTATTGCAACTCAGAAATAAATAGAAGAAAAAATATTTGTGATTAACTTTACTAAAAAATGAGCATAGATGCTTATTTTTAATGACTTATTACAACTCAGAAATAAAAAGAAAAAAATAAATATAGCAGAAAAGAAAAAAAACTATATAAAAACTACACAAAAATAAATAGAAGAAAAATAGTTGTGATTAACTTTACTAAAAAATGAGCATAGATGCTTATTTTAATGACTTATTACAACTCAGATATAAATAGAAGAAAAATAGTTGTGATTAACTTTACTAAAAAATGAGCATAGATGCTTATTTTAATGACTTATTACAACTCAGAAATAAAAAGAAAAAAAATAAGTATAGCAGAAAAGGAAAAAAAACTATATAAAAAACTGCTCAGAAATAAATAGAAGAAAAAATACTTGTGATTAACTTTACTAAAAAATGAGCATAGTTGCGCTTATAGAGAAAATTCAACCTAAATTCATAATAAATTTCTACTAACTTCAGAGAAATTCAGTATGAATTTAGGTCAAATTCCCTGTATAAGGGCATCTATTTTCATTTTGAGAGGAGCTCAACAAGGCAGAGAGGGAGGGGTTTATAAACCGGTGTGAGCCCCCTTCGGTTGGCGAAGTGGGATTAAACTCTGGCCGCAACGAGTACCAACCCTTTAGTCCCGGTTCGTGGCATGAACTGGGACTAATGGGCAGCCTTTGGTCCCGGTTCATGCCACCAACCGGGATCAATAGTGGTGGGCCAGGAGCGAGGACCATTGGTCCCGGTTCGTCCCTCCAACCGGGACCAAAAGGTCCAGACGAACCGGGACCAATGGCCCACGTGGCCCGGCCGGCCCCCGGGGCTCACGAACCAGGTCCAATGCCCCCATTGGTCCCGGTTCTGGACTGAACCGGGACCAATGGGCTGGCCCTGCCTGGACCATTGCCCCCCTTTTCTACTAGTGGCGGCGGCCCTGGTGGTGGGAGAGGCGTTGGTCTTAGGCAGATCGCGCAGCTCGGGTGCGGCCAGGCAGACATAGCCGCGCGGGCGACATCGATGCAGATGGTTGGCGGAGTGGGGGTGTGCCGAAGGGTTCGTGCAGCGGGGTACATCACTTTCCCAGTCCTCATACTGTCCGACGATGGCGGCGTCCGCGGACGTCGTATCCTCCCTGCAGGCTCCGTCGCGGTGCTCTCTTTCCCTTCGGGTTACTCTGAGTGAAAGCTTGATCTGTGAGATTGGACAGTGGCGGCCTGGTCGTGCCCTTGTTGAAGGCACCATTTTGTAGTCCTTGCTCCGCCGTCGGCCATCTCACCTCTCATTGGTGGTTTTTCATGGTGATCTCCGTTGGCTCAAGGCGAAACTTCTTTGCTCATCTTTCATGTGCTTTGTATTTCGTTGGAGTGGTGTGTCGGTGCCCGGCACCCTTGTATCTCGTCCCATGTGTGTACTAGGCTTGGGTGCGTGGAGTGTGTAGTGTTGGTGTGTGTATTGTAATTGGTGATGAATGCTTTATAATACAAAGCAGGGAAACCCTTTTACGTATAAATAAAAGACAGATAGAATTTTACACTGCTGAATCATGGCTGATATGGTTACGTCCAGCACATAACTAAATATCTGATTCATGTGAAATCTGCACATCCCGCAGAGCAAAGGGGGACGCAGAACGCCGGACGCCGGGCGCCGATCTCCGCTCGCTGCCGCCGCCGTGCTCTGCGCAGTAGGATTAGCTTTGTCGTTGCCTGGCTTGCCGCAGCCCGCGCCAGCCGCTACAGGCTTCTCTGCTGCTGGCTTCCGAACAGCCTACATGTACGTGGCTGGGTCAAATCGCTCTCCGGTTTACCTGGCCCAAGGCCGAAGTAACAGTTAGCTGCACCTATCTTCTTCCTCAGTATCCCACGACCGAAGACAAAACACGAGCTTTCATTCATGGCGCTGCAGCGGATAGTTTCAGTTTTTAGATACACACATTAAAAATGGAAAAATCAAAGCCGGACGGATCCCTGCCTCTCCCTACATGGCCCGGCGCAGACAGAAACCAAAGGACAAGGACATATAGTACATATATGTGGTACTTTTGCCAAATTTTAGGCATGGCAGCCTCCAAACCTCGCCATATAGCTGGCTTCGCCCCTGTGTGCAACCGATGCGAGATGATCTCTGAAAATTATTCAACCGATTTGATTGGCGGCCTACTAGTAGGATTTGTCATACACGAGGAACATTTTCTACCTTTTTCTTTGCTCTTTGGGAAGCCATACGTGGCTTCTTTTCTTTCCGTTTGAATTATACTAAACTTGGAAGATGAACTTCACAATAACTAATAAAAGGTTATGTGACAATAACGTGGAGAATGATAGAAACTCCTACCTAACAACCACACAACCCCCTGAGTCGCCTCCTACGGCGACTCGAGGGAGAAACCCTAGCCGCCGCCACTACTTCCCCCTGCTCCTCCTCGTCTCGCCGCCATCGTAAGGCGACCCCGGCGAAGCCCGGGGAAGGCGACGGAGGGGAACTTCCCTGCCAACGGGCCCTAGGTTGCGGTGAGGTGTCGGACGGTGAAACAGCTTCTCCAGGCGGCAAGGCGCCATATCATGGTGAAACGGCGGCTGCCCGGAGGAGCAGCAAACGTGCGACAGCTTGCCCCGTGGAGATCACATGAGGAGATTCGGCTAGGACATGCCGCTTACCTCGGATGCGTGTGGTAGTCTGGCCTCAAATCGGTTCAGTAGGACGGGGGAGCAAGTTATTGCCTGTGGTGGTGCTATGTCACTCGAGTTGTTCGTCACTCCAGATTCAGTAGGTACTACCGGCGACTCGTTCTAGAGAGGTTGCGTGATACAGTCAGAAGGCTCCTTTATGGGTTTTGGTGGTTCTTACTCTGACTAGTTTGCCTTCGGTGGTAAGATGCAATCAATGGACGATGGCTTGACGCAGATCATATGGTTGTGCAGCGGCGGCGGGGGGATTCTAGCCCAGCGCATGTAGCTGCTGGGATTGTAGAAAAGTTATGGCGGCAACACATGCTTGACTCCAATTTGATGGTTCTTCTTGACTACCCGGTCTCGAGCCCGAGTGGATTATAACTGGGAAAGGCGATGTTTTTGCATAGTTACATTGTTGAAGGCATTGCTCAAATATGCTTGCACATGTTTTCAGCGTAAAAACCTAGAATGGCCTCTGGTGGTTGGACGTGGTGACGATGGCGCTTGAGCGTGGTTCCCTTCCTGAAGGCATTGCTGTTGAAGAATATCGTTGTCCTTGTGGTTTCGAAGATGATTGGTGTGAATAAGGTCGTTGTTGTAGTTTATCGATCGTTGTGTTGATCGCTTTGGTGATTTTTCTTTTTCGTCGCATCAGTCTAATTTTGGTCTCATATCACTTTGTTATGAAGAGCCCAGGTGTGTGCGCTCATTGTGTTTGTATATGCTTCATTTTATTCAACAAAATATCATCTGCATACAAGCATGTTACTATGTTTGTTCCTTGTTGTTTGGATATGAAAAGGACAAGTCATGCACGTGCAAAGTTCCCCAAGAAAGAACATGTACGTGCATGATTAATGCATGTCGTAAACTTATATGCGACATATTTTGTAGGTGCAATACGGATGAGCAAAATCCTTTTGGTGTCCCCCGCAAAAATCAATGCTTTCGGGATATTAATACTCGTGCCTACGTCTCCTAGCTAGCATGCGGAAATATATTAAAGCATCCCCAAGTGCCAAACATAAGTCTTTTGTTGAGATGAGTAGCGACGACTTCGGTTCAAGCACATGAGAGAGAGAGAGAGAGAGAGGGAGAGAGAGAGAGAGAGAGAGAGAGTAAACCTGGGCCTTGATTCTTTGCTGATGGGAATGAGAGGGATCAGGAACTAGATGGGCTCATCCAATATGTGTTGGGCATACAAATCGCAGTCAAGCCGAGTGTTTTACCCCAGAACTTCATGCCAACAAAAGACGTTTCGGGTTAGTGACATCCAGTGCGATGGCAGGGGCGCGTACTACGGCCGAGACCGGTAGCTGCAGGTGCATGGGTGCCTGTGAGGAAATTTCGGTCCACAAACGCAGTCTTTTCTCTTGCACGGAAGAAAATCAACCGTGTTTCAGTTGACTGCATTGGCTACGGATATCTGGTGCTACTATCTGCAGAAGTAGCTCTAACCATACTGTCGCACATTGTAACCATCTATCCCTGTTATGTAGCCACAAGCTAAGACTCCAGTGAATTGGTTGGCCAAGACAGACTTGCACGAAAAAACTCAGTTAAATCGATTGAGGCAAGGAAGCGACTTGGACCCGACAAGCCCACCCTCTCCCTCCCACGCAGCCGCCGAGCTCCCCTCATCCCTCCTCTACCGCCGCCGCCAGAGGGCCTGGCCGGTCAAAGCTCGCCCGGGCCAGAGGCGGCGGGGCCTCCTCGCTCCCCCGTGTGTAGAGGTGCGGCGCGGGCGTTCCTCTTTAGCTGGGGCGCGGCACGGGCGCCGCGGCATGACACCGCGCTGGTGTGCTGGAGGCCACTGGCGAGGTGGTCGTGTCTCAGGCGGCGTGGACGGCGGGGGGTCGTGTGGTAGCAAGCTGCGGTGTCGCGGATCTGGCACGTGGGGAGCTGCTGCGGCGAGGGCTGGGGGCGGCGCGGCCTGGCGTTTCCTGGCAGCGAGGTGGCTGGCGGCTACTCGGCGGCCAGAGCTGCCGGTTGCCTTGGGCGGCCTCCCATCTGCATCTGGGACGCTCAGATTTGATGGGGTGGTGTCCTCCTCTCCCGGGTGCGTTGGCTGGCAGTTGGAAGGCAACGCGGACTAGCCACCGGTTCGAGAGTTTGACATCGTCCTTCTGCCCGGGTCTTGTTGCTCCTCGTGCGACATTTGACGCTCGCTCGCCATGGAGTATGTGAACGGCTCTGTGCCGCCTCAGTTCTGGCCAAGGTAGGAGCTTGCGGTTCGATTGGGGGGCATCGTCTCGTTATGGCTTTGGTGAAGGACCATGGCGGTGGTGGTCGGGTCAGTGCTATGTCGACAGTTGGATTAGTGTTGTAGGACGTGATTTGGCATCATCGTCTGAGTTGATGGCTCGATGATGGCTGTTGGCAGTCACTCGGCCATGTCCCGCTTGGTCCACCGGGATTGGAGGGTGTTAAAGTGTATATTGTAAACGTATGTACGGTAGATGTATAAACCGTACATACTAGATAAGGGTAGGCGTTGCGTTGTTGTAATCCGGTTGTTAGAGTAGTTGTAGATGATCTTGTTTATCTCTTGTATAGATCATTACTTGAAGATCAATCTATCAACTACCTAACAACCAAATCCTGTAACCTATGTGCCTATATAAACACGCAGCGCGTCCCTGCTAAGGCATACGCTTAACACCAATTTTACATGGTATTCAGAGCCTATCTCCTCTAGCACATCCTCCCTGCGCCGCCATGTCTTCCTCAAGCACCGCCGCTGCCGCTACATCCGTCCTCATCCCCATAGCTGAAAAGCTCCACCGCTCCAACTTCAATGTCTGGCGTGCGCAAGCCCTAGCCACCATCCGCGGCGCTCAGCTTGTCTCCTATCTCGATCCAGAGAGGGAGGTCCCGGCGCTCAAGCTCGCTGACAAGGATGGCAAGCTCACCGACGTGCCCAACCCGACCTATGAGATCGACAGGGCACGGGATTCTCAGGTTCTGAGTTTTTTGTTCAATTCCATCTCACCTCCTGTGATGGTTCAGATTGCAAACTGCACCACGGCGTCAGCAGCATGGACTGCAATCACGGAGATATTCATCTCCCAGACGCAGGCGGCCATCGTCAACACGAGGATCGCCCTCTCCACCACCAAGAAGGGGAACTCCACCATCGCCGAGTACCTTGGCCGCATGAAGGCCCTTGGCGATGAGATGTCTGCCATTGGCAAGCCGCTCACCGACGACGACATGGTGTCGTACATCCTTGCCGGCCTCGACTTCAACTACATGTTCTTCGTCTCCTCCGTCTGCGCCAAGACCGTCCCCATCAAGCCTAACGAGCTCTACTCGCAGCTGATCAGCTTCGAGAGTCGCCTCGCCATGTTCGAGGGAAACTCATCATCATCCCACTCCTCCGCCAACGCCGCTTCTCGCGGCGGCCGTGGCTTCACTCGTGGAGGCCGCGGCAGGAACGGAGGTGGCCGTGGCCATGCTGGCGGCCGTGGCAGTGGAGGCAACAGTGGTCGTGGCAACGGCAATGGTGGGCGTGGCCATGCAGGAGGAGGCGGCCGCGACGATCTCCCGGAGGTGTTCTGCCAGATCTGCAAGAAGCCAAACTATACGGCCATTGAGTGCTACCGGCGCTTTGACATTGCATTCACCAAGGAGAAGAGTGCAAGCGCCGTGACCAACTCATCCTATGGCGTCGACACCAATTGGTACGTCGACACCGGCGCCACTGATCACATCACTGGCGAGCTGGACAAACTCACCATGAGGGAGAGGTACAATGGCCATGACCAAGTGAACATGCCCAATGGGTCAGGTATGAAAATTACTCATGTTGGTCAAGCTTATGTTCGAACTCCCACTCGCAATCTTCATCTAAAAGATGTCCTTTATTCTCCTAAAGCCACAAAAAATCTTGTTTCTGCTCATCGCTTATCTCAAGATAATCATGTGTTCCTTGAAACTCACCCTCACTTATTTTTCATCAAGGACAAGGCAACGAGGAGCACCCTCCTCCAAGGCAGGTGTAGAGCCGGCCTCTATCCCCTATCATCAGCTTCGTTGCACTCGGGCAGGCAAGCTTTTGGCGCCACCAAGATATCTCCTTCAAGGTGGCACACTAGATTAGGTCATCCATCTTTGCAAATCATCCAGCACGTTCTTAGGCAAAATAAAATTCCTTTTTCCAATCAAGAGTTGAATAAAGAAGGAGTGTGTGATGCATGCCAAAAAGGCAGAAGTCACCAACTCCCGTATCCGCTTTCTAGTAGCACTTCAAACGCTCCTTTAGAGCTTATTTTTTCTGATGTATGGGGGCCTGCCCGTGATTCCATAAATAAGAAGAATTATTATGTGAGCTTTATCGATGATTACAGCAAGTTCACCTGGATATTTCTTCTCAAACATAGATCTGAGGTTTTTAAAGTGTTTCATGAATTTCAAGCACTTGTTGAGAGACTCTTTGATCGCAAAATCATCACCATGCAAACAGATTGGGGTGGTCAGTATGAGCGACTAAATTCCGTTTTTCGTCAAATTGGCATCACACATCATGTTTCTTGCCCTCACGCTCATCAGCAAAACGGCTCTGCCGAGCGAAAACATCGTCATATCGTCAAAGTTGGTCTCTCTCTCCTAGCACATGCATCCATGCCCTTGAAGTTCTGGGTGGTGAGTATGAGCATCGTCATATCGTCAAAGTTGGTCTCTCTCTCCTGCCACATACCTGATAAACCGTACCCCTAGCAAGGTCATAAACCTTGAAACACCCTTGGAAAAACTCTTTCATGAGAAACCAAACTACCATGCTCTTCGCACCTTTGGTTGTGCCTGCTGGCCTAATCTTCGTCCCTTTAATGCTCATAAGCTAGAATTTCGATCAAAGCAATGTGTGTTTCTTGGTTATAGCAATCTTCACAAGGGTTTTAAGTGCCTAGACATCGCTGCTGGACGTGTCTACATCTCACGAGACGTTGTGTTTGACGAGACAGTATTTCCATTTGCTGCCCTAAATCCGAACGCCGGTGCTCTCATTCGATCTGAAGTTCTTCTCCCTTCCGAAAACACCTTGCCTACTTCTGTTGATCAGGGGGACAAACATCTAGCTAATGATCCTTCGGGTAATTTTCATAAAAATCCTGCTATAAATTTTGGTGGAAATCTTATTTTGCGTCATGATTTTATGCAGCAAGAGACAAACACAGAACACAAGGAAGATCCAGGTGCTGCGTCAGAAGCTGATGGCAGTGATCCCGAAGGCGATCCGCCCTTGCCTGCCGCGCCAGGCAGTGGCGGCGTATCCGCCTCGGGGCCAGGCGGGCCATCGCCAGGCGGCCACGCGTCTCCCCGTGGCCCAGCAGGCGCAACAGCGACGTCTCGTGGCGGGCCCCATACTGGTGGTGGGCCATCTGCCTCGCCATCCGCGTCGACGCGCCTGACCGGGAGGTCCCTCGACTCCGCCAACCAACCAACTGGGCCTCGCCAAGTGGCCCAGCCTGATACAGACGTGGGAACAGGCGTGGGTGCGCCGCAGCCAGCCTCCGACAGCATCCGCCTCGGATCAGGTGCTGTTGGATCGCGCGCTGCTGTCTCGGACTCCGCCGGATCCTCTGCGCCCCGTGATTCTGCTGCAGTTCCTGTGCCAACACTGAGAACACGGTCAACATGGAGTTGCTAAACTAAAATTCGTACTGATGGTACGGTCAGGTATGACGCGTTTATGAGGTCTTGCTGTCACGGGTGAACCTAACAATTTAAGTGAGGCTTTTGAAAGTAAAAATTGGAAAAATGCTATGGATGAGGAATATAATGCTCTTGTTCACAATAGAACTTGGCACCTAGTCCCTCCAGCAAGGGGGAGAAATATCATTGATTGTAAATGGGTCTATAGAATTAAAAGGAAAGCTAATGGAGAGACAGACAGGTACAAGGCTAGACTAGTGGCAAAAGGTTTCAAACAAAGATATGGAATAGACTATGAGGATACTTTTAGTCCTGTTGTTAAAGCAGCTACTGTCAGACTTGTTCTCTCTATTGCAGTATCAAACAATTGGAGTCTTCGTCAATTGGATGTGCAGAATGCGTTCCTTCATGGCGTTCTAGAGGAGGAAGTTTACATGAAACAACCACCTGGGTATGAGGTAAAAGGCAAGCAACATTATGTTTGCAAACTTGATAAAGCATTGTATGGATTAAAACAGGCACCTAGAGCATGGTACTCTAGGTTAAGTGTAAAGCTTCAAAGGCTTGCTTTTCAATCTTCAAAGGCAGATACATCTCTCTTCTTCTATAAAAGAGGCAAAGTGATCATTTTTATGTTGGTATATGTTGATGACATAATTGTGGCTAGCTCATCATAGGAAGCAACCAATGCACTATTAGAGGATCTTAAGAAGGATTTTGCTCTAAAAGATCTTGGTGACTTGCATTACTTTTTGGGCATAGAAGTAAAGAAGGTAACAGATAGTATACTCCTAAGTCAAGAAAAGTATGTGTCAGATATACTGAAGAGATCAGGTATGATGAATTGTAAAATTTCGAATATGCCTCTTTCAACTACTAAAAAATTGTCAAAAGAAGAGGGTGAGCTTTTGGGTGCCGAAGAAGCTACAAATTACAGAAGTGTTGTAGGTGCTTTGCAATACTTAACACTTACAAGACCTGACATATGTTTTCCTGTCAACAAAGTATGCCAGTTTTTGCATGCTCCTACTCTCCAACATTGGAGTGCAGTTAAAAGGATTCTGAGATATCTCAGAGGTACTATGAGTACAGGGTTAAAATTCACAAGATCAACCTCAACCTTGGTAAGTGCGTTCTCTGATGCAGATTGGGCAGGCTGTCCTGATGACAGAAGGTCTACAGGAGGCTTTGCAGTTTTCTTTGGACCAAATCTTCTATCATGGAGTGCAAGGAAGCAAGCAACTGTGTCAAGATCTAGCACTGAAGCTGAATATAAAGCTTTGGCCAATGCAACAGCTGAGTTAATATGGGTTCAAGCATTGCTCAATGAACTTGGTGTAAAACACTCCTCAGTTGCACGCCTATGGTGTGATAACATCGGTGCTACCTATCTATCAGCAAACCCAGTGTTCCATGCAAGGACAAAACACATTGAGGTTGATTATCATTTTGTTCGTGAAAGAGTAGCCAAGAAGCTACCAGACATACGATTCATATCTACAAACGATCAAGTTGCAGATGGGTTTACCAAGGCCCTGTCATGGAGCAAATTGGAAGAGTTCAATAACAATCTCAACTTGGTGAAGTTGTGATTGAGGGGACGTGTTAAAGTGTATATTGTAAACATATGTATGGTAGATGTATATACCATACATACGAGATAAGGGTAGGCGTTGCATTGTTGTAATCCGGTTGTTAGAGTAGTTGTAGATGATCTCGTTTATCTCTTGTATAGATCATTACTTGGAGATCAATCTATCAACTACCTAACAACCAAATCCTGTAACCTATGTGCCTATATAAACACGCAGAGCGTCCCTGCTAAGGCATACACTTAACACCAATTTTACAGAGGGGACTTTAAGCGTGAGTGCCACTACAGTAGTGGTGTTGACCCTGGCCTGGGGGCTGATACCATTCCAACCGCGGTTTGTGCACTGTGAAGCGGGCGGTTGGCAATGTCTCATGGCATGAATGTCGGAGCAACGGCCCTGGAAGGTGTTCCGCATGGTTGGCTCTCCGGCAGGCACCATGGCGGCGGTGGCGGCATTGTCTCTTAGTCGTGTGGGCAGCAAGAGGCATGGCGCAAGGTAGCTCGGGCGCGCGCTCTCGGTCTCCATGGTGGCGCCTCGATCTGGATCTGGGGATCTATGCTCGTCATGCTTCTTCTGAAGACCTCCTGGTGACACGCGAGAATTACCGGGCGAAAGCTCTGCTATTTTGTGCCGGCGATGGGGACGCTCTTGGTCGCCACTCTCTTCTTGAAGACGCCCTCGTGGTTTTCCTTTACATGTCCCCGCACTACTAGGAAAAGTGTTATAGATGAAATGGATACTAATGACGCACCTGTCATGTGGTGCGCCACTACTATATAGCAGTGGCGCACCATGTGCAGGTGCGCCATTAGTGTGGAAGACACTAATGGCGCACCAGGCACATGGTGCCCCACTAGTAACATTTTTTTTCCAAACATACTAAGGGCACATCCTGTCACAGTGCATTATTACTAGTGCTAACTACTGTTGTTTTTTTATTCTTTTTTTGCGCACCAGCCACACAGTGAGGTTGCTAACTACTTTCACAGTGAGGTTGCAGGATACAGTCAGAAGGCTCCGGTGGGTTTCGGTGGTTCTCACTCCAATCAGCTTTCCTTCGATGGTGAGATGCAATCAATGGATGCCAACTTAACACAGAGGATATGGTTGTGTAGTGATGATGGTGGATTTCTATCCTAGTGCCTGTAGCTAGTGGGATTGCGGAAAAGTGATAGCAACAACGCATGATTGACTCTGATTTGATGGTTCTTCTTGAGTACCCGGTCTTGAGCTCCAACATGAAAACCGTAGGTCTGACCTGAGGGGGTTATGTCTGGGAAAGGCGATGTTTTTGTGTCATTATCTTGTTGAAGACATTGCTCGGATATGCTCAGACTTGTTTATCAGGATAAAAACCTAGAATTGCCTTGGTGGTTGGATCGGGTGACGACAACACTTGAGCGTTGTTCCCTTCCCAAAGGCATTGTTGTTGAAGAATATTGTTGTCCTGCTAAGCCAAAGAGAATTGGTGCGGATATGGTCATTGCTGTAGTTTGTCGATCATTGTAATGATTGCTTTGATATTTTTTTTCTTTTTATTCGCTTAGGTATAATTTTGGTCTCGTATGACTTTGCTCTTTGCCACCATGTTTTTTCTGCGCGTTTGGTGTTAGTTGTGTGCATCCTAATTGGGTCGGTCAATCCAGATGTTATTTTTGTGATCAAAACAAAACCATTAGACATCTCTTTCTTGAATGTCCACGTGCAAAACTGTTATGTCGATCCATTCATATAGCTTTTAACGTTAAACCTCCAATGAGTATAAAAACGTTATTTGGGACGTGGCTTAATGGAGTAGACATACACAGCTAAACATATTCAGATAGGGATATGTGCACTATTATGGGCTATATGAAACACTCGAAATGATATGTTTTTTAATTGGACAAAATTCACTAATTTTTTCAAGTTATCTACAGAGCCACAACCTGGATACGTATGTGGTCGTTACTCACTCATGCGGACTACAGGGAGCTTGTGGTTATTGGATGCAGCCGATGGGAGACGGTATAGCACGGGCTATCTTTAGCCGATTTGAATGGCGAACTAATAATAGGCTAGGTGTGTAGGCATCGTAGCCTGATTTTTATCACCGAATGTGGCACTTTGTGGTGTTTTACAGATTTTTTTATCTTTCTTGCTCAGATTTTGAGCTTCCGTGGATCTTACGACCTTGTTTTGATTTCTAATAATTGATGCAGAGCCCGGAGGTAAGCCTCCTTTTCCAAAAAAATCCGAAGTTTCTAACTATATATGCAATGCCCAGGTGTTCTTATTGTGTTTGTATGTACTTTGTGCTTCGTTTAGTCAATAAAACCTTTATAAAAAATAAAAGGTTCTGTACATCACTTGATGTCGAGATTCTGAGAGTGTTTTCCTCGTTTATTCTAATGAAAAATATCATCCGCACAAGCATGTTACTATGTTTCTTTGTTCCTTCTTGTTTGGATATGAAAAAGACAAGTCATGCCCGTGCAAAGTTCCTCAAGAAGAACATGTACGTGCATAATTAATGCATGTTGTAAATTAATACTCCTACCAACGTCTCCTGGCTAGCACACGGAAATGTAATGCTTTCCGCAGCACCCCCAAGAAACAAACCAAACATATGTCTTTTGTTGAGATATAAGTACCGGTGACTTAGGTTCAATCACACGAGAGAGAGAGAGAGAGAGAGAGAGAGAGAGAGAGAGAGAGAGAGAGAGAGAGAGAGAGAGAGAGAGAGAGAGAGAGAGAGAGAGAGAGAGTGTAAACGTAGTCCTTGATCCTTTGGTGATGGGAATGAGAGGGATCAGAAACTAGATGGGTTCGTTGAGAATGTGTGCGTGATACAACTTGCAGTCAGGCCTAGTGTTTTAGCCCAGAACACCACGACAAGAACAGGGATGTAGGGCTGGAGTATTGGTCACATCGAGTCCATTGAAGCAGGGAGGTACTACAGACCAGATCGATGGCTGGACGTGCAGGGGTACCTGCGAGGAAATTTGAGTCCACAAATGCAGACCTTATTTCTCTTGGTTGCATTCGCTACAGATATGTAGTAGTAGGGCTGGACGCTCGAGCGAGCTTTTTAGCTCGGCCCGAAACTCGCTCCAGCTCGGCCCAACTCAGCTCGGCCCGACATGGAAATAGGCCGAGCCGAGCTGTGAATATTCGACTCGTTTGGCGACCGAGCCGAGCCGGTTTCCGCTCGGTCCAGCTCGGTGGCCCGTTTGGCGGCCCAGATTTCTTTTGTTTTTTTTAAAAAAAATTTTTGCAGCCCAGTGTATACACTAAGCAGCCTACGAAACAGCCCAAGCCCACTACGAAGCACCCCCGACTAACCCTAGCGAGCTCTGACCCACAAATTCCTCCGCCGCGCCGCCGCTCTCTCCATGACCTGACGAACTAGTCGTCCTCCTTGCCGTGCCCGATGTTGGACGGCGCTCTCTCGGCACCGCCGGCAGACGTGCCCGTTCGGCGCTGCGTTGGACGTCGCCGTTCGTCGCTCCCGAGGTTCATCGCCAAGCTCGCGGCAGTCCCTAGTGTGGCCGCCCCAAGCACAAGCAGCTATGACTTCCATGGCTCCCTCCGGCGGCGCGCATGCACTCACCGACGGCTAGCACGCACACTTCACGCATGCACTAGCACTAGCTGACTCACGCACGCATGCACTGCAGCACTGGCACACTGCATGGCCGCGCACCCATACAGCAGGGCACTTCCGTTCAAAAAAAAAAATACAGCAGGGCACCCACGAGCCGCTCGGCCTGAACCGAGCCAGAGGCAAGACGAGCCGAGCCTCCAAAACCAGGCTCGTTCGACCAGCGAGCCGAGCCGAGCTTAGCTCGTTCATGGCGAGTCAAAGGCAGGCTCGGATCAAGCTCGGCTCGGCTCGGCTCGTGTCCAGCCCTATGTAGTAGTACTACTATCTGTACAAGTAGCTGATGTAGTCTAACCATACCGTCGCACATTGTAACCACCTCTACATGTTCTTTAGTCACGAGCCAGACTCAAGGGAATTAGTTAGCCATGATAGACTTGCACCTTCGTGCCTCCCCTTTACACAGTATATATGTACTGGCATGAATCAAATACCGAAGTGTGTGGCATCGTATCCATGGCTCTTATGGTATCAACTTCTGAATAACGTCCATTTGTTTCTGTGATCGTCACTAACATCTGACTTTGGGTGCTCCTAGTCAATTCAAACATGTTCAAATGTGGTTTTATATTACTTCATCCTCGATCTAAAGCCCAAAGGTTGGGGGTTAACTGTGGTCTATTTCCTCTTACTATTTTGCATGCACAACCTCAATCTTCTTTCTCCCAATCACATTCACTATGTGGACTGTAGTGCTACTATCAACTGGTGCATCATGCCTATTTTTCACTATTTGTTGCGAGCTTTTGTAATCAGATGCTCGCTGTCAGTATTCAATCATGATACCGAAAAAGGCTTTCGCCCCGCTTTATAAATAAAGCAACCGCCACAAAGCATACATCCCACATAGGTCCACACACCCACACGAGTCACATGGAAAGGTAAATAGGTTCTGCTGCGGGCACAGCTCAACAAGCCCTAAAAAGAAAAAGACAACACCAACACCAACACAGCGCACCCAGCCTGGGGTGGCTAATCTGGCTCCGGCGGTGGCGGCGGAGGCGGCGGAGATAGGCGGACGGCCATCGAACGAATGTCGGCGATGAAGGCGGAGATGGCGTCTCGGTCCACGGGGCGGCTAAGCGGCCGCCAAAGCTGCAAGAAACCCGAGAATTTATAGAGGCGTCAAGAGAGGCGACGAAGGGGAGCGCTTGTTGGATCACAAGCTTATTGCGAACAGTCCACAATGTCCAAGCAAGGACCCCAACTTCCACCACCTAATGTGGCGAGAGGAGAAGGGGACATTGGAGTTCGACAAAAAGGTCCGGAAGTTAGTGTGGCACCAGTTCCCACCGACCGCCTCAAAGCAGCTCAAAGGAATTGGCGGCAACGCAGAGAAGAAGATGTGGTTAGAGTCTTCGGGGACGCCGCAGAGGGCGATATCGGAGCAGGACCATTGCGCTTCGAACCTCCACGCCAGACGGAAGCTGCCACGGATCCATTGCCACATGAAGATGCGAATCTTCAGAGGCACTCGGATGGTCCAGACCAACGATAAGGGGAGGGGCGCGGAGGAAGGAGCGATGGCCGGATAAAGCGATCGTGTGGAGAACAAGCCCGACGGCTCCAGTCTCCACAGTGCGTCCGCCTATCCTCCACAAGAGGTTCGTGCAACGCGACACAATCGAGCAACTCACGCCAGGCGGCGGATTCCGCAGGCCCAAATGGCCGGCGGAAGGCTAGGCGCCCCAGATCAAGAAGGGCCCTGTTGACCGAAACCATGGTCCACAGCGATAGAGAAGAGGGAGGGGAAGCGGGCCGCGAAGGGGGAGTCACCCGCCCAGCGGTCATACCAGAAGAGGGTCGATAGACCAGAGCCAACCGAAATAGAGGTCCCAATGCGCAGCACGGGAAGAAGCTGAACGATGGATTGCCAGAACTGGGAACCGCCTGTCCTTTGGCAGAAAGCGAGGGGTTGGCCCCGAAGGTATTTAGACCGGATGATGTCCAACCAGAGGCCACCCTGTCCCTGGGTGATACGCCAGAGCCAACGGGAAAGGAGAGCAATGTTCATACGCTTAGAGCACATGATGCCCAGCCGCCTGCCCCGAGGCTTGCAGATGTCGGGCCAGCTGACCATGTGGTATTTCTGTTTATCGTGGTCGCCAGCCCAGTAGAAGCGAGACTGGATCTTGGCGATCTCCTTGTGAAGGGACTCGTGGAGGCTATAGAAGCTCATGAGGAAGAGCAGTAGGCTGGACAGAGAAGAATTGATAAGGATAGTGCGGGCCGCCTTGGACAGCCACCTCCCCTGCCATGGCTCGCACCGGGACTGGAGCTTGGAGATAGCAGGTCTCACGTCCGCGACAGAGAGGCGAGAGTCACTAATAGGAGTCCCCAAGTAGGAAGTGGGGAAGGAGCCCAGGCGGCAGTTGAGCCGATTGGCGATAGCCAGAGACTCGGAGGGGGAGTATCCCAACACCATGACATCGCTCTTATCAAAGTTGATCTTGAGGCCCGACATATGTTGGAAGCAGAGGAGAAGGAACTTGAGGTTGGCGATGTCCGACTCCGAGCCTTCGACCATAATGATCGTGTCATCCGCATACTGCAAGGTGGAGATCCCGGAGCCCCCCGAGAGGTGGGGGGTAATGCCACGAATGTGTCCAGCAGCCTTGGCCTTATCGAGGATGGCCGCCAGGGCATCAACCACCATATTGAAGAGAAAGGGGGAGAAGGGATCACCCTGGCGGACTCCGCACAGGGTAGGGAAGAAGGGGCCGACCTCTCCATTGATGTTCACCGCCGTGCGACCACAAGAGACCATTTGCATGACTCTAGTGACCCAGCGGTCATCGAAGCCCTTCCGAAGAAGGACCTCTCGGAGGAAGGGCCAGCTGACCGTGTCATAGGCTTTGTGAAAATCGATCTTCAGAAATACCGCCTTGAGGTGTTTGGTCCGGACCTCATGGAGGACCTTGTTGGAAATATGCCCTAGAGGCAATAATAAAAGTATTATTATATTTCCTTGTTCATGATAATTGTCTTTTATTCATGCTATAACCGTATTATCCGGAAATCGTAATACACGTGTGAATACATAGACCACAATATGTCCCTAGTGAGCCTCTAGTTGACTAGCTCGTTGTGATCAACAGATAGTCATGGTTTCCTGGCTATGGACATTGGATGTCGTTGATAACGGGATCACATCATTAGGAGAATGATGTGATGGACAAGACAATACTAAGCATAGCACAAAGATCGTAGTTCGTTTGCTAGAGCTTTTCCAATGTCAAGTATCTCTTCCTTAGACCATGAGATCGTGTAACTCCGGATACCGTAGGAGTGCTTTGGGTGTATCAAACGTCACAACGAATCGGGTGACTATAAAGGTGCACTACTGGTATCTCCGAAAGTGTCATTGGGTTGACACGGATCGAGGCTGGATTTGTCACTCCGTGCAAGCGGAGAGGTATCTCTGGGCCCACTCGGTAGGACATCATCATAATGTGCACAATGTGATTAAGGGGTTGATCACGGATGATGTGTTGCGGAACGAGTAAAGAGACTTGCGGTAACGAGATTGAACAAGGTATCGGTATACCGACGATCGAATCTCGGGCAAGTAAAATACCGCTAGACAAAGGGAATTGTATACGGGATCGACCGAGTCCTTGACATCGTGGTTCATCCGATGAGATCATTGTGGAACATGTAGGAGCCAACATGGGTATCCAGATCCGCTGTTGGTTATTGACGGGAGAACGTCTCGGTCATGTCTACATGTCTCCGAACCCGTAGGGTCTACACACTTAAGGCTCGATGACGCTAGGGTTATAAAGGAAGCTTGTATGTGGTTACGAATGTTGTTCGAGTCCGGATGAGATCCCGGACGTCACGAGGAGTTCGGAATGGTCCGGAGGTAAAGATTTATATATGGGAAGTCCTGTTTTGGTCACCGGAAAAGTTTGGGGTTTATCGGTAACGTCTGGGACCAGGGAGGTCCCGGGGTCCACCAAGTGGGGCCACCTACCCCAGAGGGCTGCGTGGGCCATGTGTGGGAGGAACCAGCCCAGGTGGGCTGGTGCGCCCCACAAGGGGCCCAAGCGCAGGGAGGTGAGAGGGCAAACCCTAGGCGAGATGGGCCCTAAGGCCCATGCTCCTGCGCCTCCCTCTCCTCCCCTCCTGGCCGCCACCCCAGATTGGATCTGGAGGCTGGCCGCACCCCTTGGGGGTGGGAAACCCTAAAGGGGGCGCAGCCCCATCTCCCCCTATAAATAGTGAGGCATAGGGCTGCCCAGAGAACACACATAATACACGTGATTCGATCTCTGCCTTTGGTTGCAGCCCTCTCCTCTCTCCCAAGTACTCCTCCTATCCCATGGTGCTTAGCGAAGCCCTGCTGGATTGCCACACTCATCCACCACCACCACGCCGTTGTGCTGCTGCTGGATGGAGTCTTCCTCAACCTCTCCCTCTCTCCTTGCTGGATCAAGGCGTGGGAGGCGCCACCGGCTGTACGTGTGTTGAACGCGGAGGTGCCGTGCGTTCGACACTTGATCATCGGTGATTTGAATCACGGCAGTACGACTCCATCAACCCCGTTCACTTGAACGCTTCCGCTCAGCGATCTACAAGGGTATGTAGATGCACTCTCTTTCTACTCGTTGCTGGTCTCTCCATAGATAGATCTTGGTGACACGTAGGAAATTTTTTGAATTTCTGCTACGTTCCCCAACAGTGGCATCATGAGCTAGGTCTATTGCGTAGATTCTTTGCACGAGTAGAACACAAAGTAGTTGTGGGCGTTGATGTTGTTCAATATGCTTACCGTTACTAGTCCAATCTTGTTTCGACGGTATTGTGGGATGAAGCGGCCGGACCGACCTTACGTACTCTTCGTGAGGCAAGTTCCACCGATTGACATGCACCGTGCATAAGGTGGCTAGCGGGTGCCAGTCTCTCCCACTTTAGTCGGAACGGATTCGATGAAAAGGGTCCTTATGAAGGGTAAATAGCAATTGGCAAATCACGTTGTGGTTTTGCGTAGGTAAGAAACGTTCTTGCTAGAAACCCATAGCAGCCACGTAAAACATGCAAACAACAATTAGAGGATGTCTAACTTGTTTTTGCAGGGTATGCTATGTGATGTGATATGGCCAAGATGAATGTGATGAATGATATGTGATGTATGAGATTGATCATGTTATTGTAATAGGATTCACGACTTGCATGTCGATGAGTATGACAACCGGCAGGAGCCATAGGAGTTGTCTTTATTTATTGTATGACCTGCGTGTCATTGAACAACGACATGTAATTACTTTACTTTATTGCTAACCGGTAGCCATAGTAGTAGAAGTAATAAATTGGCGAGACGACTTCATGGAGACACGATGATGGAGATCATGATGATGGAGATCATGGTGTCATGCCGGTGACCATGATGATCATGGAGCCCCGAAGATGGAGATCAAAAGGAGCAAAATGATATTGGCCATATCATGTCACTATTTGATTGCATGTGATGTTTATCATGTTTATGCATCTTGTTTACTTAGGACGACGGTAGTAAATAAGATGATCCTTACAAAATTTCAAGAAGTGTTCTCCCCGATTGTGCACCGTTGCTACGGTTCGTCGCTTCTAAGCACCACGTGATGATCGGGTGTGATGGATTCTTACGTTCACATACAACGGTGTAAGACAGTTTTACACAGCGAAAACACTTGGGGTTAACTTGACGAGCCTAGCATGTGCAGACATGGCCTCGGAACACGGAGACCGAAAGGTCGAGCATGAGTCGTATAGTAGATACGATCAACATGAAGATGTTCACCGATGATGACTAGTCCGTCTCACGTGATGATCGGACACGGGCTAGTTGACTTGGATCATGTAATCACTTAGATGACCAGAGGGATGTCTATCTGAGTGGGAGTTCATAAGATGAACTTAATTATCCTGAACATAGTCAAAAGACCTTTGCAAATTATGTCGTAAGCTCGCGCTTTAGTTCCACTGTTTAGATATGTTCCTAGAGAAAATATAGTTGAAAGTTGTGATGAGCGATTATGCGGACAGAGAAAGCTTATGTCCTTAATGCACGCTCGGTGTCTTTGAACCCCAAACGTCGTTTGTGGATGTTGCGAACATCGGACATACACGTTTTGATAACTACGTGATAGTTCAGTTAAATGGTTTAGAGTTGAGGCACCAAAGACGTTTTCGAAATGTCACGGAACATATGAGATGTTTCGAGGGCTGAAATTGAGATTTCAGGCTCGTGCCCACGTCAAGAGGTATGAGACCTCCGACGATTTTCTTAGCCTGCAAACTAAGGGAGAAAAGCTCAATCGTTGAGCTTGTGCTCAGATTGTCTGAGTGCAACAATCACTTAAATCGAGTGGGAGTCGATCTTCCAGATGAGATAGTGATGTTTCTCCAAAGTCATTGCCACCAAGCTGCTAGAGCTTCGTGATGAACTATAACATATCAGGGATAGATATGATGATCCTTGAGGTATTCGCGATGTTTGACACCGCGAAAGTAGAAATCAAGAAGGAGCATCAATTGTTGATGGTTGGTGAAACCACTAGTTTCAAGAAGGGCAAGGGCAAGAAGGGATACTTCATGAAACGGCAAATCAGCTGCTGCTCTAGTGAAGAAACCCAAGGTTGAACCCAAACCGAGACTAAGTGCTACGTAATAAGAGGAACGGTCATCAAGCGAACCACCCTAGATACTTGGTAGATGAGAAGGCTGGCAAGGTCGATAGAAGTATATTGGATATACATTATGTTAATGTGTACTTTACTAGTACTCCTAGTAGCACCAGGTATTAGATACGGTTTGGTTGCTAAGTGTTAGTAACTCGAAATAAAAGCTACGGAATAAGCGGAGACTAGCTAAAGCTGAGCTGACGATATGTGTTGGAAGTGTTTCCAAGGTTGATGTGATCAAGCATCGCACGCTCCCTCTACCATCGAGATTTGGTGTTTGCGTTGAGCATAGACATGATTGGATTATGTCTATCGCAATACGGTTATTCATTTAAGGAGAATAATGGTTACTCTATTTATTTGAATAATACCTTCAATGGTCTTGCACCGAAATGAATGGTTTATTGAAATCTCGATCGTAGTGATACACATTTTCATGCCAAAAGATATAAGATAATAATGATAGTACCACTTACTTGTGGCATCGCCATGTAAGTCATATTGGTATAAAAGCATGAAGAAGCTCCATATTGATGGATCTTTGGACTCACTTGTTTTTGAATAGTTTGAGACATGCGAACCATGTCTATTGGTGTATACGCATGAAGAAACTCCATGCAGATGGATCGTTTGGACTCACTTGATTTTGAATCACTTGAGATATGCAAATCATACCACATGGGCAAGATGACTGAAAAGCCTCGTTCAAAGAAGATGGAACAAGATAGCAACTTGTTGGAAGTAACACATTTTGATGTGTGCAGTTTAATGAGTCTTTGAGGCATGCAAATGAATATCGTTATGTTCTTACTTCACGATGATTCGAGTAGATGTAGAGTATATTTACTTGATGAAACACAAGTCTGAATTATTGAATGGTTCAAGTAATTTCAGAGTGAAGTTGAAGATCATCGTGACAAGAGGATGAAATGTCTATGATATGATCATAGAGATGAGTATCTGAGTTACGAGCTTTGGCACACAATTAAGACATTGTGGAAATTGTTTCACAATTAATATCGCCTGGAACACCATAGTGTGATGGTGTGTCCGAACATCATAGTTGCACCCTATTGGATATGATGCGTGCCATGATGTCTCTTATCGAATTACCACTATTGTTTATGGGTTAGGCATTAGAGACAACCACATTCACTTTAAATAGGGCACCACGTAATTCCGTTGAGATGACACCGTATTAACTATGGTTTAGAGAAACCTAAGCTGTCATTTCTTAAAGGTTTGGGGCTGCGACGCTTATGTGAAAAAGTTTCAAGTTGATAAGCTCGAACCCAAAGCGGATAAAATGCATCTTCATAGGACACCCAAAACAGTTGGGTATACCTCCTAATTCAGATCCGAAAGCAATAGGGATTGTTTCTTGAATCGGGTCCTTTCTCGAGGAAAAGTTTGTCTCGAAAAGTTGAGTGGGAGGATGGTGGAGACTTGATGAGGTTATTGAACCATCACTTCAACTAGTGTGTAGCAGGGCACAGGAAGTTGTTCCTGTGGCACCTACACCAATTGAAGTAGAAGCTTATGATAGTGATCATGAAACTTCGGATCAAGTCACTACCGTACCTCGTAGGGTGACAAGGATGCGTACTACTTTAGAGTGGTACAGTAATCCTGTCTTGAAGGTCATGTTGCTAGACAACAATGAACCTACGAGCTATGGAGAAGCGATGGTGGGCCCAAAATTCCGACAAATGGTTAGAAGCCATGAAATCCGAGATAAATGGATCTTTAAGAAGAAGACGGACGTGGACGGTAATGTCACCGTCTATGAAGCTCGACTTGTGGCGAAGAGTTTTTCACAAGTTCAAGGAGTTGACTACGATGAGATTTTCTCATCCGTAGCGATGCTTAAAGTCCGTCGGAATCATGTTAGCATTAGCTGCATTTATGAAATCTGGCAGATGGATGTCAAAACGAGTTTCCTTACCAGTTTTCGTAAGGAAAGGTTGTATATGATACAATCCGAAAGTTTTGTCGATCCTAAGGATGCTAAAAGGTATGCTGGCTCCAGCGATCCTTCTAAGGACTGGAGTAAGCATCTTGGAGTTGGAATATGTACTTTGATAAGATGATCAAAGATTTTGGGTTTATACAAAAGTTTATGAGAAACTTGTATTTCCAAAGAAGTGAGTGGGAGCACTATAGAATTTCTGATGAGTATATGTTGTTGACATATTGATGGTCAGAAATGATGTAGAATTTTCTGTAAAGCATATAGGGTTATTTGAAAAGTGTTTTTCAAGTGAAAACCTAGATTAAGCTACTTAAACAATAAGCATCAAGATCTATAAGATAGATCAAAATGTTTAATAGTACTTTCAAATGAGCACATGCCTTGACATGATCTTGAAGGTGTTCGAGATGGATCACCAAAGAAGGAGTTCTTGCACGAGTTGTAAGGTATGAAGTTAAGACTTAAAAGCTCGACCACGGCAGAATAGAGAGAAAGGACGAAGGTCGCCCCTATGATTAAGACGTAGGCTCTACAGTATGCTATCTTGTGTACCGCGACTGAAGTGTGCCTTGCCATGAGTCGGTCAAGGGGTACAAGAGTGATCCAAGAATGGATCATTGGACAGTGATCAAAGTTATCCTTAGTAACTAGTGTACTAAGGAATTTTCTCGATTATGGAGGTGGTAAAGAGTTCGCCGTAAAGGGTTACGTCGATGCAAGCTTTACACCTATCCGGATAGCTCGAGTAGAGATACGGATACGTATAATGGAGCAATTTTTAGAATAGCTCCAAGTAGAACAGTCATTTGGAATAGCTCCAAATAGAGCGTGGTAGCTACATCTAGGAGATGACATAGAGATTTGTAAAGCACACACGGACCTGAAAGGTTCAGACCCGTTGACTAAAACCTCTCTCACAAGCAAAACTTGATCAAACCCCAGAACTCATTTGATGATGTTGGTCACATGGCGATGTGACCTGTCAATGTTAAATCACATGGCGATGTGAACTAGATTATTGACTCTAGTGCAAGTGGGAGACTGTTGGAAATATGCCCTAGAGGCAATAATAAAAGTATTATTATATTTCCTTGTTCATGATAATTGTCTTTTATTCATGCTATAACTGTATTATCCGGAAATCGTAATACACGTGTGAATACATAGACCACAATATGTCCCTAGTGAGCCTCTAGTTGACTAGCTCGTTGTGATCAACAGATAGTCATGGTTTCCTGGCTATGGACATTGGATGTCGTTGATAACGGGATCACATCATTAGGAGAATGATGTGATGGACAAGACCCAATACTAAGCATAGCACAAAGATCGTGTAGTTCGTTTGCTAGAGCTTTTCCAATGTCAAGTATCTCTTCCTTAGACCATGAGATCGTGTAACTCCCGGATACCGTAGGAGTGCTTTGGGTGTATCAAACGCCACTGGCGTAAGCTGGGTGACTATAAAGGTGCACTACTGGTATCTCCGAAAGTGTCATTGGGTTGACACGGATCGAGGATCGGATTTGTCACTCCGCAAACGGAGAGGTATCTCTGGGCCCACTCGGTAGGACATCATCATAATGTGCACAATGTGATTAAGGGGTTGATCACGGGATGATGTGTTGCGGAACGAGTAAAGAGACTTGCGTAACGAGATTGAACAAGGTATCGGTATACCGACGATCGAATCTCGGGCAAGTAAAATACCGCTAGACAAAGGGAATTGTATACGGATCGACCGAGTCCTTGACATCGTGGTTCATCCGATGAGATCATCGTGGAACATGTGGGAGCCAACATGGGTATCCAGATCCGCTGTTGGTTATTGACCGGAGAACGTCTCGGTCATGTCTACATGTCTCCGAACCCGTAGGGTCTACACATAAGGTTCGATGACGCTAGGGTTATAAAGGAAGCTTGTATGTGGTTACCGAATGTTGTTGAGTCCGGATGAGATCCGGACGTCACGAGGAGTTCGGAATGGTCCGGAGGTAAAGATTTATATATGGGAAGTCTGTTTTGGTCACGGAAAAGTTTGGGGTTTATCGGTAACGTCTGGGACCACCGGAGGGTCCCGGGGTCCACCAAGTGGGGCCACCTACCCCAGAGGGCTGCGTGGGCCATGTGTGGGAGGAACCAGCCCTGGTGGGCTGGTGCGCCCACAAGGGCCCAAGCGCGGGGGGAGGTGAGAGGGGCAAACCCTAGGCGAGATGGGCCCTAAGGCCCATGCTCCTGCGCCTCCTCTCCTCCCTCCCGCCGCCACCCCAGATTGGATCTCGAGGCTGGCCGCACCCCTTGGGGTGGGAAACCCTAAAGGGGCGCAGCCCCATCTCCCCCTATAAATAGTGAGGCATAGGGCTGCCCAGAGAACACACAGAATACACGTGATTCGATCTCTGCCTTTGGTTGCAGCCCTCTCCTCTCCCAAGTACTCCTCCTATCCCGTGGTGCTTAGCGAAGCCTGCTGGATTGCCACACTCATCCACCACCACCACGCCGTTGTGCTGCTGCTGGATGGAGTCTTCCTCAACCTCTCCTCTCTCCTTGCTGGATCAAGGCGTGGGAGACGTCACCGGCTGTACGTGTTGAACGCGGAGGTGCCGTGCGTTCGCACTTGATCATCGGTGATTTGAATCACGGCGAGTACGACTCCATCAACCCCGTTCACTTGAACGCTTCGCCAGCGATCTACAAGGGTATGTAGATGCACTCTCTTTCTACTCGTTGCTGGTCTCTCCATAGATAGATCTTGGTGACACGTAGGAAATTTTTTTGAATTTCTGCTACGTTCCCCAACAGACCTCATGAAGGACCAAAACCCTGTCCAGGATATATCGCCCTCTAATGAATGCCGACTGATTCGGATGGGTAATCCGATCAGCAAGCAGGGTCACCCTATTGGCGTACCCTTTGGCCAAAATCCGGAAGATCACGTTGATAACCGTGATCGGCCTGAATTGGCGGATGTCGGACGCCCCAGGGATCTTTGGGATTAGAGAGATGATCCCATAATTGAGGCGACCAAGGTCAATGGTACCCACAAAGAACTCCTCAAATATGGCCATGACCTCGGGTTTAATGACGTTCCAAAAGGTCTGGAAGAAGAGAACAGGAAGTCCATCAGGGCCAGGGGCCGAGGAGGGGTTCATGCCCCTGATAGCCTCCCAGACCTCCTGCTCCGAGAAGGGGGCCGCCAGAGCGGAGTTCTCCGCCCTGGAGACCTGACTACCGGCCCAACAATCGTGGGCAAGAGACACGCCGCTCCGAGGAGCGGCGGAGAAGAGGGATCTATAGAAACCGTCGACATGGGCCCGAATGGCGCACGGGTCCAGGAGGAGGGAGCCTCCATCCCAAAGGAGGGGGATGGTGTTACGCCTACGGCGGCCGTTGGCGATCGCCTGGAAGTAGGCCGTATTCGCATCACCCTTCAGGACCCACTTCTGGGCGCCCCGGACGCGCCAATAGGCCTCCTCATCGGAGTAGATCACGGACAATTGGTCCTCCAGGTCGTAACGGGTGTTCCACTCATCCGGAGATAGACCCACCAAGTCAGCCCGGAGGTCCAGAGCTTGAATCGCTGTGAGGAGAGCTTGCTTGCGTTCCCTGGAGACGCGCCCCAGGTTGGCCCCCCATCCCTTCATGAACTACCTACCACGTTTCGCACAGAATTGCCACGTGTCAATCGCCGAAGGAGGTCTGGGGTCGGGGTGAGCACGGGCCTCCGTCCACCGAGCACATACTGCATCCTTGAAACCCGCCTGGGATAACCAGAAGGACTCAAAGCGGAAGCGGGGAGGGATCGGCGGACGTTCGTCCACCGAGGAGAGTAGAAGAGGGACATGGTCCGAACCGATCCTGGTGATGGCGCGGAGGGACGAGAGGGGGCAACGGAGGTCCCACTCCGGAGAGACAAGGACCCTGTCCAAAACGCATTGGGTCGGGGACGATTGGCGATTGGTCCAGGTGTAACGCGCACCAATTCTATCAATCTCTCGCAAGGCGAGATCGGCGATGAAGTCATTGAACATGTTCAATCTAGCCAGGCAGACATTGCCGTTGTTTTTGTCCTCAGCCGATCGAAGCAGGTTGAAGTCGCCCCTGACCACAACCGGGAGGGAGGCAGCCGAGATCTTAAGGTGTAGCTCCTCGAGGAAAGCCGCCGACCTGCTATGGTCGGCGGGTCCATAGACAATAATGATCTCCCATTTGAAGTTGAGAGACCTCTCGAAAAGCTCCATGCTAACGAAGAACTCCCCCCGGTCCATACTACCCACCTCGAAGGTGGCATCCTTTACGCCTAAAAGGATGCCACCCGAGTGGCCCGCGCTCCCACTAGAAGGGAGCCAGTGCCACGCAAAGAGGTGAGAGCTCAAACGATCGAGCTCAGGGAGGGAGAAATCACGACGCATGGTCTCCTGGACAGCCACAATGTCAATGCGCTCCTTCCTCATATACTCCACCAGCTGGCGGCGCCGACCATCATGGCCGAAGCCGCGGATGTTCCAGAAGAGCGCGCGCATTATGGGGCCATCGGGGGGCTGCTTGACCCCAGGACACGGGAGGCGCTCTGCGCGCGGAGAGCGGCTGTGCGAGAGCGGGTTGCCGCGGGTCTCGGCCAGGGGTGGAGGAGCCTGACGACGCCGCCCGGAGGCTGAGGGAGGGGGCCTAACGGCAGGAGCGTCCGGGGCGTCAAGGAGAGCGGCCCGGACCTCAGCTAGCTTCCCCTCAAGGACCTCACGCGCCCGAATGGCGGCGATCTGAACTAACGGGGGGCCGACTTCCCCCCTGAAGATGATAGCAGAGTCGGAAGCAACTTTGGCAAGGTTGCCAAGAGGGATAGATTCAAGAGCTGAGAAGGAACAAGAGGAAGCTGAGGGAGGGATAGGTGGCGTACCTGGCTCCAGGTTACGGGCAGCAGCGCGGAGCTCGGCCCGCTCGCGGATCGGCAGCGCGGGGGATCCCTCCGAGAGAGCCGCGTCCAGCCGCGCGCTCCGACGAGAGGCCACCACCGGGGAGGAGGTCGACCTACCGCGGCGGGAGTACGCCGCCGAGCGCGGAGGGGGAGGCTGGGCCGCCACCGGGGTGAGCACTAGTGACGCCCCTCCCCAAGACGAGCGAGGGAGGTGGCGCCAGCGAGGGTGATCCAGAGCAGCCGAAGGGGCGGGGTCCGGCCGAGGCATTCCCGCCGAAGGCGGGGGGGACGAAGATGCCGGGGCGGGGAGGAGCGATGACGCCGAGTCGTCGACCGGGAGGGGAGGCGCAGGCGGGGCCTCGTCCCACCCCGGGAGCATCACCGGGCCGGCGGCCGGGGGGGGAGAAGCAGGCGTGGCCGCCATCCCAGGCGGGGGGGACGGACCGAGGAGAGCATCGGCCGCTGGGGAGCGAGGGTCCTCCCCCGGCGATGCCGGCCCTGCCAACGACAGCGCCGCCGCCGCCCGGGAGGGGGAGAGGGCGAGGGGAGCACCCTCCGGCTCCAACGCAGAAGCAGAGGATGGTGACGACGAGCGAGGGGAAGATGTCGGGCACACCACCATACCGACACTGGAGATGTCGCTCCCCTCGGAGGAAGAGGCCGGCACGAGAGCAGGGTCGGTCAGCCAGGGTAGGAGAGCAGTCTTGCGGCCCGGGCCCCCCCCCCTATCTGCGGGCGGGGGGGAGGGGGAGGGAGAGCGGGAGTCCTCAGATCCCCCCTCCTCATCCGAGCGGCGGGAGCGGTGCCGCCCGTGGTAGTCGCCCCCGGCCCCTGCGTTGCCACCAGGGAGGACAGCGTCGAAGGAGCGGGGGCGGCCAATGTGGTTGGGAGGCTCGGGGGCGATCCTGAGGTCAAAGCCCTGGTCATTGAAGAAGACGCGAACTGAGGTGCGGAGCTTGGTGGAGTCGAGGCATTTGACCTTGACCCGGACCTCCTCCTCCTTGCGAACAGAGAGCTCATCCACGGCCACCACCTTGCCCAAGAGACGGGACATCTGTCGTATGACGAGCTCGGACCGCGCAATGTCGGGCAGGCCGGAGATGAGGATCCAGGCGGTGTCGAGGACGGCCACCGCCTGAGCATCGAGAACTGGCTCGGAGATCTCGACCACCAGCTGGTTGAGGGCGAGGGTGATCCGGCCACTACGCGTCGCGTAGCCGTAGCTGACCGAGTCGGGGAAGATGACGGAGAAGATGTGGGCAGCGGAAGGGGTGACCACCCAGTCCCACTGGCGGCGGTAGAGGTGGTTGAGCTCCGCCTCGATCATCTCCGGTGACGCCACACCGTCGACGACCGTGACAATCGCTTGGAGGGATGGCGACGGCGGGGGGGCATCCGGGACCTCGAGGTGGAAGAAACCCAACCCCTCAATCCCATGCCCGTACATCATGAGCTCGTTGTCCACCGGTCTATCCGGACATAGGATGGCCGGGTGGCCAGGGTCCTTGCAAATGTAGCATCGCGGAGGGTTGACGCAGGCAACCTGAGAGTGGCCCCTCACCCCACAATTGAAGCAAGGGGGGCGAGGGAGGCCGGAGACGGGCCCCGACGCGGGGGTAGAGCCGGTGCCCTTGGCGGGGACGGCGGCTTGGGCGACGCCACGCCGCTTCTTCTTCTTGGCCGGGCCGGGCCGACCGCGGCTGGGGCCACCGCCGGGAGCCAAGGCCGGAGCCACACTCCCCGAGGCAGCAGCGTGGGGCGGCACATAACGCCGCGGTTCGGCCGGGGTGGGGAGAATCCCATCCCGGGGCATGGAGAGCTCGGCCGCGCGGGGCGGGAAGGGGAAGGAGAGCGAGCCCGGCGGGAAGGCGGCGAGGGAGAGCGCCGGCGGCCGCGCCAATCGGCCGGAGAGGTCCGCGGGGAGCAGGACCGGCCCGGCCCGCGGGCGGGAGGAGACCGCGACGATCCCGAAGCTCACGCAGCTCCTGCGGAGCTCCTCCTCATGACAGACGCTGTCGGGGAGGGCAGGCGGGCTCCCGGTGGAGCTCGCTGACCTTGCGCTTGTCATGGGTGGCGTCAGCCCATTCGAGGCATGCAGGCGTTGGCCTTGTTGGATGGGGCAAGGACAAGAGGGGAGGAGGGGTAGGGAGGGAGGGGGCAGGAGGGACAGCGCCCGGACCGCCGGCCGGGGGGGAGACGGCGGCGCTGGTTGCCGGAGATGTCCAGGGGGCGGGAGGGTTCGGGGTCGGGGCGAGAGTGTCGGCGGGGGGGTTCGAGGGGGGGAGAGGGAAGCCGCAGGGTGGCCAGATCGTGGTTGAGGCCGCGATCCTGGGCCTAGGGTTAGGTCCCGGCCGGCCCAGCTGGGGGGGAGAGGGGGGGTGGGCCGAACCGAGGAAAGCCGGGGGAGGCCCAAAAGCGAGCTGGAAGAGGCAACCGGCTGGGATGGGCCGGGGCCCAGAAGGCCAACAGCCCGGGCGGGGCGGCCCAGCAACCGCGAGGAGGCGGGACGGGGGCGAACCCTACCCCCGCCGACACCGGGCGCCGCCGCCGACGAAGGGCGGAGAGGGAAGGAGGGGAGCACCGCCGCCCGCACCGTCCGCACACGGAGGCCGGAGCTCCCGAAATGGGCGATGAACGGCCGGAACGGGGTGGCGCGGCGAGATCGAAGAGAGATGGCCGAGGGGAGGGACCCGCCGGCGATGGGGAGGGGGCGGGAGGCCCGGCGGCCTGGCCGCCACCTCGGCGGCGCCACGAGGAGCGGGCGGCGCCCCTCTCGGAGCGCCCAGCCACGCCCCAGAGCGCCCGCTCGGCGACGAGGCTCGGCCAGCCAAGGCCCCGACTTGGGATGGAGCGGAAAGAGGGGGACTCGGGGAGCCGAGGGGGGGAGAGGCGACTGCCGGCCAGAGCCGAGCCCTCTCATGGGGGCTGAGCTCCGGCCGGCAGGGAGGAGGGGGCGGTCCGCCGGGCGAGGAAGCGCTGAATCGGGCGAGGCGGCGGGCGGAGAAGGGGGTCCTCCGCGTGATCGCCCAGAGAACCGCCCGTCGGCACGGGGAGGCAGGGAAGCCGGCGGTGTGGGCTGCTGGGAGCCCGGGGGGGGCGGGAGGCGAGGCGGGGACCGCCGGCGAGGGGGCGGCGACGAGCGCGGGGACACCGGCGGGAGCGCCAGCCATCGCCACTCGCTCTATCATTCAATCATGATATGATCTTTCATTTATCTAAATCCAGAAGGTTTATGTCAAATGTGTTCTTTGCATGGACAAACTCCTTTCTTCCGATTGATTCACCATGGACTAATAGCTAGTACTCCCTCCGTCCACTATTATAAGATCTTCTAACTTAAAAAAATATTCGATGTACATAGACGCATTTTGGTGTGTTTGTTAACTTATTTCAGTCTATGTAGTCCAAATTGAAATATCGAAAACATTTTATAATGGTGAACGGAGGGACTATCAACTTTCAACCAATGTATTACACCCATTTGCTTGCACATCTGAAATTGGATGCTCTTTTGTGTTGGGTAACGTAGTAATTTCAAAAATTCCTACGCACACGCAAGATCATGGTGATGCATAGCAACGAGAGGGGAGAGTGTTGTCTACGCCCTCGTGAGACCGAAGCGAAGCGTTGACATAACGTAGAGGAAGTAGTCGTCGTCCTCCGGTCCAACCGATCCAAGCACCGTTACTCCGGCACCTCCGAGTTCTTGACACGCGTACAGCTCGATGACGCACCCTCGATCTCCAATCCAGTAGAGGCTCCGAGGGGGAGTTCCGTCAGCACGACGGCGTGGTGACGATCTTGATGTTCTCCTGTCGCAAGGCTTCGCCTAAGCACCGCTACAATATGATCGAGGTGTAATATCGTGGAAGGGGGCACCGCACACGGCTAAGGAACGATTAATGATCAACTTGTGTGTCCTAGGGTGCCCCCCTACCCCCGTATATAAAGGAGGGAGGGAGGAGGTGGCCGGCCCAAGGGGGGCGCGACATAGGGGAGGGGGAAACCTACTCTAAGTAGGTTTCCCCCCCTTTTCCTTATCTTATTTGGAGGGGGAAGGAAAGAGTACTAGTATTAGGAAGTAGTACTAGTAGTAGTAATAGGAAGAGGGGGAAGGAGAAAGGAAAGGGGGGGCCGGCCCCCCTCCCCAATTCGGATTGGGCTGGGGTCGCGCCCCCCTTCCTTGTTCCTTCTCCCTTCCTCCTACATGGGCCCAATAAGGCCCATATACCTCCCTGGGGGTTCCGGTAACCTCCCGGAGCTCCAAACTTCTCCGGAACCTTTCCGGTGTCCAAATATATCCGTCCAATATATCAATCTTTATGTCCCGACCATTTCGAGACTCCTCGTCATGTCCGTGATCATATCCGGGACTCGAACAACCTTGGTACATCAAAATACATAAACTCATAATATAAGCTGTCGCCGAAACCTTAAGCGTGCGGACCCTACGGTTCGAGAACAATGTAGACATGATCGAGACATGTCTCGGTCCATAACCAATAGCGGGACCTGGATGCCCATATTGGTTCCTACATATTCTCTGAAGATCTTTATCGGTCAAACCGCACAACAACATACGTTGTTCCCTTTGTCATCGGTATGTTACTTGCCCGAGATTCGATCGTCGGTATCCAATACCTAGTTCAATCTCGTTACGCAAGTCTCTTTACTCGTTCCGTAATACATCATCTCACAACTAACTCATTAGTTGAAATGCTTGCATGGCTTAAGTGATGTGTATTACCGAGAGGCCCAGAGATACCTCTCGACATTCGGAGTGACAAATCCTAATCTCGAAATACGCCAACTCAACAAGTACCTTGGAGACACCTGTAGAGCACCTTTATAATCACCCGATTCACGTTGTGACGTTTGGTAGCACACAAAGTGTTCCTCCGTAAACGGAGTTGCATAATCTCATAGTCATAGGAACATGTATAAGTCATGAAGGAAGCAATAGCAACATACTAAGCGATCGTGTGCTAAGCTAACGGAATGGGTCATGTCAATCGATCATTCAACTAATGATGTGACCTTGTTAATCAAATAACAACTCCTTGTTTATGGTTAGGAAACATAACCATCTTTGATTAACAAGCTAGTCAAGTAGAGGCATACTAGTGACACTCTGTTTGTCTATATATTCACACATGTATTATGTTTCCGGTTAATACAATTCTAGCATGAATAATAAACATTTATCATGATATGAGGAAACAAATAATAACTTTATTATTGCCTCTAGGGCATATTTCCTTCAGTCTCCCACTTGCACTAGAGTCAATAATCTAGATTACACAGTAATGATTCTAACACCCATGGAGTCTTGGTGTTGATCATGTTTTGCTCGTGGAAGAGGCTTAGTCAACGGTGCGCAACATTCAGATCCGTATGTATCTTGCAAATCTCTATGTCTCCCACCTGGACTAGATCCCGGATGGAATTGAAGCGTCTCTTGATGTGCTTGGTTCTCTTGTGAAATCTGGATTCCTTTGCTAAGGCAATCGCTCCAGTATTGTCACAAAAGATTTTCATTGGACCCGATGCACTAGGTATAACACCTAGATCGGATATGAACTCCTTCATCCAGACTCCTTCATTGGCTGCTTCCGAAGCAGCTATGTATTCCGCTTCACATGTAGATCCCGCCACGACGCTTTGCTTTGAACTGCACCAACTGACAGCTGCACCGTTTAATGTAAACACGTATCCGGTTTGCGATTTAGAATCGTCCGGATCAGTGTCAAAGCTTGCATCAACGTAACCATTTACGATGAGCTCTTTGTCACCTCCATATACGAGAAACATATCCTTAGTCCTTTTCAGGTATTTCGGGATGTTCTTGACCACCGTCGATGATCCACTCTGGATTACTTTGGTACCTCCTGCTAGACTTATAGCAAGGCACACATCAGGTCGGTACACAGCATTGCATACATGATAGAGCCTATGGCTGAAGCATAGGAACATTTTTCATTTTCTCTATCTTCTGCAGTGGTCGGGCTTTGAGTCTTACTCAACTTCACACCTTGCAATACAGCAAGAACCCTTTCTTTGCTTGATCCATTTTGAACTTCTTCAAAACTTTGTCAAGGTATGTGCTTTGTGAAAGTCCAATTACGCGTCTTGATCTATCTCTATAGATCTTAATGCCCAATATGTAAGCAGCTTCACCGAGGTCTTTCATTGAAAAACTTTTATTCAAGTATCCCTTTATGCTATCCATGTTGGAAATATGCCCTAGAGGCAATAATGAAAGGATTATTATATTTCAATGTTCATGATAATTGTCATTTGTTCATGCTATAACCTGTATTATCCGGGAAATCGTGATACGTGTGAACACTTAGACCCAATGAGTCCCTAGTGAGCCTCTAGTTGACTAGCTCGTTGTGATCAATAGATAGTCATGGTTTCGACTATGGACATTAGATGTCGTTGATAACGAGATCACATCATTAGGAGAATGATGTGATGGACAAGACAATCATAAGCATAGCATAAAAGATCGTATAGTTCGTTTGCTAGAAGCTTTGCCAATGTCAAGTATCTCTTCCTTCGACCATGAGATCGTGTAACTCCGGTTACCGTAGGAGTGCCTTGGGTGTATCAAAGCGTCTGGCGTGGCTGGGTGACTATAAAGGTGCATTACGGTATCTCCGAAAGTATCTGTTGGGTTGACACGGATCGAGGCGGGATTTGTCACTCCATATGACGGAGAGGTATCTCGGGCCCCTCGGTAATGCATCATCATAATGAGCTCAATGTGACCAAGGTGTTGTACGGGATCATGCATTCTGGTGCGAGTAAAGTGACTTGCCGAATAACGAGGCTGAACAAGGTATTGGGATACCGAGCGATCGAGTCTCGGGCAAGTAACGTACCGATTGACAAAGGGAATTGTATCTGAGGGTTTAATCGAATCCTCGACATCGTGGTTCAACCGATGAAATCATCGAGGAGCATGTGGGAGCCAACATGGATATCCGGACCCGGCTGTTGGTTATTGCCGAGAGTCGTCTCGGTCATGTCTGCGTGTCTCCCGAACCCGTAGGGTCTACACATAAGGTTCGGTGGCGCTAGGGTTTGTAGGAAGTCAAGTATGTGACCACCGAATGTTGTTCGAGTCCGGATGAGATCCCGGACGTCACGAGGAGTTCGGAAGGGTCGGAGGTAAAGAATAATATATAGGAAGTGGTGATTCGGCCATCGGGAAAGTTTGGGGTCTACGGTAAAATCTGGGACCACGGAAGGGTCCCGGGGTCCACCGGTGGGGCCACCTATCCGGAGGGCCCCATGGGCCAAGGGAAGGAACCAGCCCACAGGGGCTGGTGCGCCCCCTAGGCCCACCCCGCGCCTAGGGTTGAAACCCTAGGGGTGAAGCGCCCACCGGCAGGGGCACTCCACCCCCTTGGCCGCCGCCCAGAGATTGGATCTCGAGGGCAGCCCCCTGAGGGGCCTATATAAAGGGGGAGGAGGAGGGCTGCTGTACCAACTCCCAAGGCGCAGCCCTCCCTCCCAACACATCTCCTCCTCCGTAAGAGCTCGTGAAGCCTGGCCGAGATCTTGCTTCTCCACCATCATCACGCCGTCGTGCTGCCGGTGGAGCTGTCTTCCTCAACCTCTCCTTCCCCTTGCTGGATCAAGAAGGAGGAGGCGTCGCCGTCGTCCCGTGCGTGTGTTGAGCAGCGGAGGTGCTGTCCGTTCAGCACTTGACATCGGTGATCTGAATCACGTTAAAGTGCGACTCCATCATCACCTTGCAAGCTTCATGACGCGATCTACAAGTGGTATGTAGATACAAACTCTCTCCCGTTACTTGTTGCTTAGATGAACTCATAGATGGATCTTGGTGAAGCCGTAGGAAAAATTTTAATTTTACGCAAGCGTTCCCTAGCAGTGGTATCGAGCGAGGTTTATCGTAGTTCTCTAATGCACGAGTAGAACACAATTTGTTGTGGGCGTTGATCTTGTCATCTTACTTGCCTCTACTAGTCTTTTCTTGCTCAGCGGTATTGTGGGATGAAGCGGCCCGGACCAACCTTACGTGCGCTTCGTGAGACCGGTTCCACCGGTGACATGCACTAGTTGCATAAGGTGGCTGGCGGGTGTCTGTCTCTCCCACTTTAGTTGGGCGGATTCGATGAACAGGGCCCTTATGAAGGGTAAATAGAAGTTGACAAAATCACGTTGTGGTGATTACACGTAGGTAAGAAAACATTCTTGCTAGAACCCAATCGCATGTTGGGGAGCGTTGAGAAAATTAAAATTTTTCCTACGGTTTCACCAAGATCCATCTATGAGTTCATCTAGCAGCGAGTAGCGGAGAGAGTTTGCATCTACATACCACTTGTAGATCGCGTGCGTTAGCGAAGCTTGCTTGGTGATGACATCAGAAGTGTATAGATCAATCTCAAGTCAGATGATGCAGCCAGCCAATCGGATACCCATGTTGATGCTGCGAGCTGAAAAAGTGATCATCTGCCGGCCCACTCAGTGGTCATTATGATGTGAGGCGGGATACCTCTCAGGTCACGGACAAATTCTGAGCACTTTCACAGTAAACCTAGTCCGTTCGTTATGACGTTTGATTACAGGCTCGGCACGATCTCATGGTATGGCTTTCTGATATGTATTCGTGATTAACGTCACGATGTTATAGCATGAACATGAAAGATGAAATCATGAACATTGACAATATAATAATACTTTTATTATTGCCTCTAGGGCATATTTCAACGTCTCCCACTTGCACTAGAGTCACTAATCTAGTTACATTGTGATGAATCGAACACCCATAGAGTTACGGTGTTGATCATGTTTTGCGAGAGAGGTTTAGTCAGCGGATCTGCGACATTGAGATCCGTGTGCACTTTGCAAATCTCTATGTCTCCATCTTGAACATTTTCACGGATGGAGTTGAAGCGGCAGCTTGATGTGCTGGTCTTCTTGTGAAACACAGGCTCCTTTGCAAAGCAATAGCTCGGTGTTGTCCGCAGAAGAGTTTGATCGGCCCGACGCATTGGGTATGACTCCTAGGTCGGTGATGAACTCCTTCACCCATATTGCTTCATCGCTGCCTCCGAGGCTGCCATGTACTCCGCTTCACGTAGATCCATACGGCGCTACTTGCTTGCGGCTGCACCAGCTTCTTGCTCCACCATTCAACATATACGTATCCGGTTTGTGACTTAGAGTCATCGGATCTGAGTCGAAGCTAGCGTCGGCGTAACCCTTCTGACGAGCTCTTCGTCTCCTCCATAAGCGAAACATGTCCTTTGTCCTTTTCGGTGCCAGGATATTCTTGACCGCTGTCCGGTGTTCCTTGCGGGATTACTTTGGTATCTTGCAACCAAACTTACGGCAAGGTTTACATCGAGTGCAGTACACAGCATAGCATACATAATAGATCCTATGGCTGAAGCATAGGGATGACACTCATCTCTTCTTTATCTTTTGCGTGGTGGGTGGTGAGTGAGCTCAATTTCACACCTGTAACATAGGCAAGAACCCTTCTTGGACTGATCCATTTTGAACCTCTTCAAAATCTTATCAAGGTATGTGCTTTGTGAAAGACCTATGAGGCGTCTCGATCTATCCTATAGATCTTGATGCCTAATATATAAGCAGCTTCTCCAAGGTCCTTCATTGAAAAACACTTGTTCAAGTAGGCCTTAATGCTGTCGAAGTTTTGTATCATTTCCCATCAAGAGTATGTCATCTACATATAATAGGAGAAATGCTCTGAGCTCCCACTCACTTTCTTGTAAACGAGGCTTCTCCATAAGTCTGCGTAAACTAAGCGCTTTGATCATCTCATCAAGCGAATGTTCTAACTCGAGATGCTTGCACCAGCCCATAAATGGATCATTGGAGCTTGCATACTTGTTAGCGTTACGAGGATCGACAAAACCTTCGGCTGCATCATATACAGCTCTTCCTTAAGATGTCCATTAAGGAATGCCGTTTTGGCGTCCATCGCCATATCTCATAATCATAGTATCACGGCAATTGCTAACATGATTGGACGGACTTAAGCCGCTACGGGAGAGAATGTCTCGTCGTAGTCAATCCCTTGAACTTGTCGATAACCCTTAGCGACAAGTCGAGCTTTATAGATGGTAACATTACCATCGCGTCCGTCTTCTTCTTAAAAATCCATTTATTTTCTATCGCTTCGCCGATCATCGGACAAATCTGTCAAAGTCCATACTTTGTTTTCATACATGGATTCTATCTCGGTTTCATGGCCTCAAGCCATTTGTTGGAATCGGGCCCGCCATTCTTCTTCATAGTTCGAAGGTTCATTGTTGTCTAGCAACATGATTTCCATAACAGGGTTGCCGTACCACTGCAGTGCGGAGCGTGTCCTTATGGACCTTGAAGTTCAGTAATAACTTGATCCGAAGTATCTTGATCATCATCAATGATTTCCTCTTGATTGGTGTGGGCATTACGGGAATGGTTTCTGCGGCACCACTTTCCGTTCGAGGTAGTACTTCATCGAGTTCTACTTTCCTCCACTTACTTCTTCGAGAGAAACTCTTTCTCTAGAAAGCATCCGTTCTTAGCAACAAAGACTTTGCCTTGGATCTTAAGTAGAAGGTATACCCGACAGTTTCCTTAGGGTATCCTATGAATCGCATTTTTCGACTTGGGTTCGAGCTTTTCAGGTTGAAGTTTCTTGACATAAGCATCGCATCCCCAAACTTTAGAAAGCGACAGCAGGTTTCTTCCCAAACCATAATTCATACGGTGTCGTCTCAGCGGTTTAGGCGGTGCCCTATTTAAAGTGAATGTAGCTGTCTCTAGGCGTATCCCCAAAATGATAGCGGTAAATCGGTAGAGACATCATAGACCGCACCATATCCAATAGAGTGCGATTCTGACGTTCGGACACACCGTTTATTTGAGGTGTTCGGTAGCGTGAGTTGTGAAACGATTCCACATTTTCTTAAGTGTGTGCCAAATTCGTGACTTAAATATTCTCCTCCACGATCGATCGTAGGAACTTTATCTTTCGGTCCGTTGATTCTCCACCTCACTCTGAAATTCCTTGAACTTTTCAAAGGTCTCGGACTTGTGTTTCATTAAGTAGACATACCCATATCTACTCAAGTCATCGGTGAGAGTGAGAACATAACGATATCCTCCATGAGCCTCAACGCTCATTGGACCGCACACATCGGTATGTATGATTTCCAACAAGTTGGTTGCTCGCTCCATTGTTAGGAGAGCGGAGTCTTGGTCATTTGCCTAAGAGGCAAGGTTAGCATGTGTCAAGCGATTCATAATCAAGAGACTCTAAAGTCCATCGGCATGGAGCTTCTTCATCGCTTGACACCAATGTGACCAAAGCGGCGATGCCACAAGTATGTGGGACTATCGTTATCAACTTTACATCTTTTGCATCCACACTATGAACATGTGTAATATTACGCTCGAGATTCATTAGAATAAACCATTGACCATCAGACATGACCATAAAACATATCTCTCATATAAATCGAACAACCATTATTCTCGGACTTAAATGAGTAGCCATCTCGTATCAAGCGAGATCCGGATACAATGTTCATGCTCAAACTTGGCACTAAATAACAATTATTAAGGTTCAAAACTAATCCGTAGGTAAATGTAGAGGCAGCGTGCGGCGGCGATCACATCGACTCTGGAACCATTCGACGCGCATCGTCACCTCGTCCTTCGCCGATCTCCGTTTATTCCGCAGCTCTGCTGTGAGTTACAAATATGAACAGCGGCACGGTATCAAATACCGGGAGTTACTACAGTCTTGGTAAGGTACACATCAATTACATGTATATCAAATATACCTTTGGTGTTGCGGCCTTCTTATCCGCTAAGTATTTGGGGCAGTTCCGCTTCGATGACCCTTCCCTTGCAATAAAAGCACTCGATCTCGGGCTTGGGTCCATTCTTTGACTTCTTCCGACAGCAGACTTCTGGTAGCGGCAACATCCTTGCCGTCCTTCTTGAAGTTCTTCTTACCCTTGCCCTTCTTGAACTTAGTGGTCTTATTGACCATCAACACTTGATGTTCCTTTCTTGATTTCAGCCTCTGCTGACTTTAGCATTGAGAACACTTGAGGAATGGTCTTTACCATCCCTGCATGTTGTAGTTCATCACAAAGCTCTTGAAGCTTGGTGGGGCGGCTGGAGGATTCTGTCGATGACCGCCTCATCAGGAGGTTAATGTTCAAGCTGGGTCATCTGGCGTGCAACCCAGACATCTTGAGGATGTGCTCCTTGTGAACTGTTTTCCTCCATCTTACAAGCTGTAGAACTTATCGGAGACATCATATCTCTCGACCGGGCATGAGCTTGGAAAACTAGTTTCAGCTCTTGAACATCTCATATGCTCCGTGATGCTCAAAAGCGCTTTTGGAGCCCGGTTCTAAGCTGTAGAGCATACCGCTTTGAGCGAGGAGTAATCATCGAGCGAGTCGCGAGCGTTCAAATCGTCTTGCAGTTCTGGGAGAACAGGTGGATCACCTAGCGGTGCTTCTAGGACATCTTGTTTCTTGGCAGCTATGAGGATGATCCTCGGGTTCGGACCCGATCCGTATAGTTCTGCCATCATCTTTCAGCTTGGTTTTCTCTAGGAGCAGCGTTGAAGTTCATGTTGACATTAGCGTTGGCCATTGATCTACAAGACATATTTGCAAAGGTTTTAGACTAAGTTCATGATAATAAAGTTCTTAATCAAAATTATGAACTCCCACTTAGATTAGACATCCCTCTAGTCATCTAAGTGTTACGATCGAGTCGACTAGCCGTGTCCGATCATCACGTGAGGCGGACTAGTCATCATCGGTGAACATCTTCATGTTGATCGTATCTTCCATCGACTCGTGTTCGACCTTCGGTCTCCGTGTTCGAGGCCATATCGCACATGCTAGGCTCGTCAAGTTAACCCTAAGTGTTTTATTTGTGTAAATCTGTCTTACACCGTTGTATGTGAGCGTAAGGATCCATCACACCCGATCATCACGTGGTGCTTAGAAGCGACGAACTGTAACAGCGGTTGCGATTAGGGAGAACACTTCTTGAAATTTTATAAGGGATCATCTTATTTACTACCGTCGTCCTAAGTAAACAAGATGTAAAACATAATAAACATCACATGCAATTATATAGTTGTGACATGATATGGCCAATATCATCAAGCTCCATTGATCTCCATCTTGGGGCTCCATGATCATCTTGTCACCGGCTTGACACCATGATCTCCATCATCATGATCTCCATCATCGTGTCTTCATGAAGTTGTCGCATGCGACTACTTCTACTTCTATGACTAACAGCGTTTAGTAATGAAGTAAAGTAGTTTACATGGCGTTCTTCAATGACATGCAGGTCATACTAAAAAATAAAGACAACTCCTATGGCTCCTGCGGTTGTCATACTCATCGACATGCAAGTCGTGAATCCTATTACAAGAACATGATCTCATACATCACAATTCATCATTCATCACAACTTACGGCCATATCACATCACATGATCAATCGCTGCAAAAACAAGTTAGGCGTCCTCTAGTTGTTGTTGCATCTTTTCTGATAGCTGCGATTGGGTTCTAGCAAAACGTTTTCTTACCTCTGAATCACCACAGCGTGATTTTGTCAACTTCTATTTACCCTTCATAAGGGCCTGTTCATCGAATCCGCTGCAACTAAAGTGGGAGGCGGACACCCGCCAGACCACCTTATGCAACTAGTGCATGTCGATCGGTGGAACCGGTCTCACGTAAGCGTGCGTGTAAGGTTGGTCGGGCGCTTCATCCCACAATACCGTTGAGCAAGAAAAAGACTAGTAGAGGCAAGTAAGATGACAAGATCAGCGCCCACAACAAATTTGTGTTCTACTCGTGCATTAGAGAACTACGCATAGACCTAGCTCATGATGCCCTTTGTTGGGGAGCGTTGCGAGAAAATTAAAATTTTTCCTACGGTTTCACCAAGATCCATCTATGAGTTCATCTAAGCAACGAGTAGCAGGAGAGAGTTTGCATCTACATACCACTTGTAGATCGCGTGCGGAAGCTTGCTTGGTGATGATGGAGTCGTACTCGAGCGTGATTCGGATCACCGATGCCAAGTCTTGAGCGGACAGCACCTCGCGTTCAACACGTGCGGGGACGGCGGCGTCTCCTCCTTCTTGATCCAGCAAGGGAAGGAGGTTGAGGAAAACGGCACCACCGGCGGCCGCGGCGGCGTGGTGATGGTGGTGATGCGATACTCAAGCGAGGCTTCGCCCGAGCTCTCGGAGGAGGAGATGTGTTGGGGAGGGAGGCTGCGCCTTGGGAGATGTGTACAGCAGCCCCCTCCCCCCTTTATATAGGCCCCAGGTGGCGGCCCCTAGAGATCCAATCTCAAGGGGCGGCAAGGGGTGGAGTGCCCCCAAGCCGGTGGGCGCCCCCGCCTAGGGTTTCAACCCTAGGCGCGAGGTGGGCCTGAGGCGCACCAGCCCCTGTGGGCTGGTTCCCTTTCCCCTATGGCCCATGGGGCCCTCCGGGATGGGTGGCCCCACCGGTGGACCCAGGACCCTTCCAGGTGGTCCGGTACTTTCAGTAACCCGAAACTTTCCGATGGCGAAACACCACTTCCTATATATTATTCTTTACCTCCGGACCCTTAGGAACTCCTCGTGACGTCAGGATCTCATCAGGGACTCGAACAACATTCGGTATTCACATACTAGTCTTCCTACTAACCTAAGCGTCATGAACCTTAAGTGTGTAGACCCTACGGGTTGGAGAACCTTGAACATGACAGAGGCGACTCTCGGGCAATAACCAACAGCGGGATCTGGATACCCATGTTGGCTCCCACATGCTCCTCGATGATTTCATCGGTTGAACCACGATGTCGAGATTCTATCAAACCACTGTATGCAATTCCCTTTGTCAATCGATGCGTTACTTGCGAGACTTCGATCGTCGGTATCCCAATACCTCGTTCGGTCTCGTTACGACAAATCACTTTACTCGTGCCGTAATGCATGATCCGTGACCAACACCTTGGTCACATTGAGCTCATTATGATGATGCATTACAGAGTGGGCGAGAGATACCTCTCCGTCATGCGGAGTGACAAATCGATCTCGATCCATGTCGACCATGAGATACTTTCGGAGATACTGTAATGCACCTTTATAGTCACCCGATTCGTTGTGGCGTTTGATACACCAAGAGCACTCCTACGGTAACGGGGTTACGCGATCTCATGGTGAAGGAATAGATACTTGACATTGGCAAAGCTTCTAGCAAGCGAACTATCGATCTTTTATGCTATGCTTATGATTGGGTCTTGTCCATCACATCATTCTCCTAATGATGTGATCCGTTATCAACGACATCAATGTCCATAGTCGAGGAAACCATGACCATCTATTGATCTGCGGGCTAGTCGACTAGAGGCTCACTAGGGACATATTGGGGTCTAAGTGTTCACGTGTATTATGATTTCCGGATAACACAGTTATAGCATGAACAAAAGACAATTATCATGAACATTGAAATATAATAATACTTTTATTATTGCCTCTAGGGCATATTTCCAACATCGCAGCCACGTAAAAGATGCAACAACAATTAGAGGACGTCTAACTTGTTTTTGCAGCGATTGATCATGTGATGTGATATGGCCAGAAGTTGTGATGAATGATGAATTGTGATGTATGAGATCATGTTCTTGTAATAGGATTCACGACTTGCATGTCGATGAGTATGACAACGGCGAGAACCATAGGAGTTGTCTTTATTTTTGTATGACCTGCGTGTCATTGAAGAGCGCCATGTAAACTACTTTACTTCATTGCTAAAGCGTTAGTCATAGAAGTAGAAGTAGTCGTTAGCGTGACAACTTCATGAAGACACGATGATGGAGATCATGATGATGAAGATCATGGTGTCAAGCCGGTGACAAGATGATCATGGAGCCGAAGATGGAGATCAATGGAGCTTTATGATATTGGCCATATCATGTCACAATTATATAATTGCATGTGATGTTTATTATGTTTTTACATCTTGTTTACTTAGGGCTGCGGTAGTAAATAAGATGATCCCTTACTAAATTTCAAAAGTGTTCCCCCTAGCGTGCACCGTTGCTACGGTTAAATCGTTTCTAAGCACCACGTGATGATGGGTGTGATGGATCCTTACGTTCACATACAGCGGGTGTAAAGACAGTTTTACACAGCGAAAACACTTAGGGTTAACAGCGAGCCTAGCATGTGCGGACATGGCCTCGGAACACGGAGACCGAAAGGTCGAACACGAGTCGTATGGAAGATCGATCAACATGAAGATGTTCACCGATGATGACTAGTCCGTCTCGCGTGATGATCGGACACGGGCTAGTCGACTCGGATCGTGTAACACTTAGATGACGAGAGGATGTCTAATCTAAAGTGGGAGTTCATAATTTTGATTAAGAACTTTATTATCATGAACTTAGTCTAAAACCTTTGCAAATATGTCTTGTAGATCAATGGCCAATGCTAATGTCAACATGAACTTCAATGCGTTCCTAGAAAACCAAGCTGAAAGATGATGGCAGCAACTATACGGACTGGGTCCGGAACACGAGATCATCCTCATAGCTGCGAGGAAGCAATATGTCCTAGAAGGACGCTAGGTGCCGCTCCGTCGAAGAACCAAGGCGTTATGAGCGGCTTGCAGGCTTCAGCGCTGATGATTACTCCCTCGTTCGATGCGGCATGCTCTGACTTAGAACCGGGGCTCCAAAAGCGTTTTGAGCATCACGGAGCATATGAGATGTTGAAGAGCTGAAACTAGTTTTCCAAGCTCATGCGGGTCGAGAGATATGATGTCTCCGACAAGTTCTACAGTTGTAAGATGGAGAGAACATTTACGTCGGTGAGCACATCTGAAGATATGCAGGGTTGCCTTTCGTATGACCCGATTGAACATTAACCTCCCGGATAGGCGGTCATTGACAGAATCCTCGATCGCTCCCACCAAGCTACAAGAGCTTTGTGATGAACTACAACATGCAAGGGATGGTAAAGACCATTCTGAAGTGTTCTCGATCTTGAAGTCGAGAGGCTGAAATCAGAAAGAACATCAAGTGTTGATGGTCAATAAGACCACTAAGTTCAAGAAGGGCAAGGGTAAGAAGAACTTCAAGAAGGGCGGCAAGGATGTTGCTGCGCCGGTAAGCCGATTGCGGGAAGAAGTCAAAGAATGGACCCAAGCACGAGGCGAGTGCTTTTATTGCAAGGGAAGAACCTTTGAGGCGGAACTGCCCCAAATACTTAGCGGATAAGAAGGCGGCAACACCAAAGGTATATTTGATATACATGTAATTGATGTGTACCTTACGATTACTCGTAGTAACTCTGGGTATTTGATACGGTGCCGTTGCTCATATTTGTAACTCACAGGGAGCTGCGGAATAAGCGGAGGCTGGCGAAGGGCGAGGTGACGATCTTGGCGTCGGGAATGGTTCGAGTCGATGTGATGCGCCGTCGACACGCTGCCTCTACATTTACCTCTGGGATTAGTTTTAAACCTCAATAATTGTTATTTAGTGCCAAGTTTGAGCATGAACATTGTATCTGGATCTCGTTTGATCTGAGATGGCTACTCATTAAGTCGAGAATAATGGTTGTTCGATTTATATGAGAGATATGTTTTATGGTCATGCTCAGATGGTCAATGGTTTATTCTTAATGAATCTCGGCGTAATATTACACATGTTCATAGTGTGGATGCAAAAGATGTAAAGTTGATAGCGATAGTCCCACATACTTGTGTACTTTGCATATGGTCACATTGGTGTCAAAGCGCATGAAGAAACTCCATCTTGATGGACTTTTGGAGTCTCTTGATTATGAATCGTTTGACACATGCGAACCATGCCTCTTAGGCAAAATGACCAAGACTCCGTTCTCGGAACAATGGGCGAGCAACCAACTTGTTGGAAATCATACATCTTGATGTGTGCGGTCCAATGGCGTTGAGGCTCGTGGAGGATATCGTTATGTTCTCACTCTCTTGATGACTTAAGTAGATATGGGTATGTCTACTTAATGAAACACAAATCTGAGACCTTTGAAAAGTTCAAGGAATTTCAGAGTGAAGTAGAGAATCAGCGTGACCGAAAGATAAAGTTCCTCTGATCGGATCGTGGGGAGAATACTTAAGTCACGAGTTTGGTACACACTTAAGAAAATGTGGAATCGTTTCACAACTCACGCCGCTGGAACACCTCGGTAAGCGGTGTGTCGAGCGTAAATGTCGCACTCTATTGGATATGGTGCGGTCTATGATGTCTCTTACCGATTTACCGCTATCATTTTGGGGATCGCTCTAGAGACAGCTACATTCACTTTAAATAGGGCACCGTCTAAATCCGTTGAGGCGACACCGTATGAATTATGGTTTGGGAAGAAACCTAAGCTGTCGTTTCTAAAAGTTTGGGGATCACGATGCTTATGTCAAGAAACTTCAACTGGCTCGAACCCAAAGTCGGAAAATCGTATTCATAGGATACCCTAAGGAAGCTATCGGGTATACCTTCTACTTAAGATCGAAGGCAAGATCTTTGTTGCCAAAGCGGATGCTTTCTAGAAAAAGTTTCTCTCGAAAGAAGTAAGTGGGAGGAAAGTAGAACTTCGATGAAGTACTACCTCTCGAGCAGGAAAGTGGTGCGGTAGAGGAAACCGTTCTGTGATGCCCACCAAGCGAAGAGAAAAGCGTTGATGATGATCAAGGTACTTGGATCAAGTTACTCTTGAACTTGAAGGTCCACGAGGACACGTTCCGCTTTTGAGTGAATGCAGCAACCTGTCATGGAAATCATGTTGCTAGACAACAATGAACCTTGAACTATGAAGAAGCAATGGCGGGCGGATTCCAACAAATGGCTTGAGGCCATGAAATCCGAGATAGAATCCATGTATGAAAACAAAGTATGGACTTTGTGGACTTGCTCGATGATCGTGCGATAGAAAATAAATGGATTTTTAAGAAGAAGGCGGGGGCGGATGGTAATGTTACCATCTATAAAGCTCGACTTGTCGCTAAGGGTTATCGACAAGTTCAAGGGATTGACTTCTGACGAGACATTCTCTCCGTGGCGAAGCTTAAGTCCGTCCGAATCATGTTAGCAATTGCCGCATACTATGATTATGAGATATGGCAGATGGGCGTCAAAGCGGCATTCCTTAATGGACATCTTAAGGAAGAGCTGTATATGATGCAGCGGAAGGTTTTGTCGATCCTCGAGCGCTAACAAAGTATGCAAGCTCAGCGATCCATTTATGGACTGGTGCAAGCATCTCGGAGTTGGAACATTACGCTTTGATGAGATGATCAAAGCGTTTGGGTTATCTTGAGACTTATGGAGAAGCCTGCGTTTACAAGAAAGTGAGTGGGAGCTCTGTAGCATTTCTCCTATTATATGTAGATGACATACTCTTGATGGGAAATGATCTGAAACTCTGGACAGCATTAAGGCCTACTTGAACAAGTGTTTTTCAATGAAGGACCTTGGAGAAGCTGCTTATATATTAGGGATCAAGATCTATAGAGATAGATCGAGGCGCCTCATAGGTCTTTCACAAAGCACATACCTTGATAAGATTTTGAAGAGGTTCAAAATGGATCAGTCCAAGAAGGGTTCTTGCCTATGTTGCAAGGTGTGGCGAGCTCAGCTCGATCACCGACCCTGACAAAGATAAAGAAGAGATGAGTGTCATCCCTATGCTTCACCATAGGATCTATTATGTATGCCATCTTTGTGTACGGACCGATGTAAACCTTGCCGTAAGTTTGGTTGCAAGATACCAAAGTAACCTTGACAAGGAACAACTGGCAGCGATCAAGAATATCTGAAGTACACGAAAGGACAAAGGACATGTTTCTCGTTTATGGAGAGCGAAGGCTCAAATGCGTAAAGGGTTACGTCGGCGCTAGCCCGACTCGAGATCTGGATGACTCTAAGTCACAAACCGGATCGTGTATATGTTGAATGGTGGAAGCGATGGCTGGTGCGGTACCAAGCGGAAGCGTCGTGGCGGGATCTCGTGTGAGCGGAGTACATGGCAGCCTCGGAGGCAGCGCATAAGCGATTTGGGTGAAGGAGTTCATCACCGACCTAGGAGTCATACCCAATGCGTCGGGGCCGATCAAACTCTTGTGACAACAACTGGAGCTATTGCCTAGCCAAGGAACCCGAGGTTTCACAAGAAGACCGAGGCACATCAAGCGTCGTTTCAACTCCATCCGTGAAAATGTTCAAGATGGAGACATAGAGATTTGCAAAGTGCACCACGGATCTGAATGTCGCAGATCCGTTGACTAAACCTCTCTCGCGTGCAAAACATGATCAACACGAGAACTCTATGGGTGTTCGATTCATCACAATGTAACTAGATTGGTGACTCTAGTGCAAGTGGGAGACTGTTGGAAATATGCCTAGAGGCAATAATGAAAGGATTATTATATTTCAATGTTCATGATAATTGTCATTTGTTCATGCTATAAGCTGTATTATCAGGAAATCGTGATACGTGTGAACACTTAGACCCAATGAGTCCCTAGTGAGCCTCTAGTTGACTAGCTCGTTGTGATCAATAGATAGTCATGGTTTCACGACTATGGACATTAGATGTCATTGATAGCGAGATCACATCATTAGGAGAATGATGTGATGGACAAGACAATCATAAGCATAGCATAAAAGATCGTATAGTTAGTTTGCTAGAAGCTTTGCCAATGTCAAGTATCTCTTCCTTCCGACCATGAGATCGTGTAACTCCGGTTACCGTAGGAGTGCCTTGGGTGTATCAAGCGTCTGGCGTAAGCTGGGTGACTATAAAGGTGCATTACGGTATCTCGAAAGTATCTGTTGGGTTGACACGGATCGAGGCTGGATTTGTCCTCCATTATGGAGAGGTATCTCTGGGCCCCTTTCGGTAATGCATCATCATAATGAGCTCAATGTGACCAAGGTGTTGTACGGGATCATGCATTCTGATGCGAGTAAAGTGACTTGCGAATGAGACTGAACAAGGTATTGGGATCTGAAGCGATCGAGTCTCGGGCAAATAACGTCCGATTGACAAAGGAATTGTATCACGAGGGTTTGATCGAATCCTCGACATCGTGGTTCAACCGATGAAATCATCGAGGAGCATGTAGGAGCCAACATGGATATCGGACCCGCTGTTGGTTATTGCCGAGAAGTCGTCTCGGTCATGTCTGCGTGTCTCCGAACCCGTGGGGTCTACACATAAGGTTCGGTGGCGCTAGGGTTTGTAGGAAGTCAAGTATGTGACCACGAATGTTGTTGAGTCCGGATGAGATCCGGACGTCACGAGGAGTTCGGAAGGGTCGGAGGTAAAGAATAATATATAGGAAGTGGTGATTGACCATCGGGAAAGTTTGGGGTCTCCGGTAAAATCTGGGACCCGGAAGGTCCGAGGTCACGGGTGGGGCCACCTATCCGGAGGGCCCCATGGGCCAAGGGGAAGGAACCAGCCCACGGGGCTGGTCGCGCCCCTAGGCCCACCCCTGCGCCTAGGGTTGAAACCCTAGGGGTGGGGCGCCCTTTGGCAGGGGCACTCCACCCCCTTGGCCGCCGCCCCACAGATTGGATCTCGAGGGCAGCCACCAGGGGCCTATATAAAGGGGGAGGGAGGGGCTGCTGTACCAACTCCCAAGGCGCAGCCCTCCCTCCCAACACATCTCCTCCTCCGTAGAGCTCGTGAAGCCACAGCCGAATCTTGCTTCTCCACCATCATCACGCCGTCGTCTTTCTTGGGTGGAGCTGTCTTCCTCAACCTCTCCTTCCCCTTGCTGGATCAAGAAGGAGGAGGCGTCGCTCGTCCGTGCGTGTGTTGAGCAGCGGAGGTGCTGTCCGTTCAGCACTTGACATCGGTGATCTGAATCACGTTCGAGTCGACTCCATCATCACCTTGCAAGCTTCATGCCGCGATCTACAAGTGGTATGTAGATACAAACTCTCTCCGTTACTCGTTGCTTAGATGAACTCATAGATGGATCTTGGTGAAGCCGTAGGAAAAAATTTAATTTTCTGCAACGTTCCCCAACAATCCAGAAATTCTATATCATTTCCAATCAATAATATGTCATCCACATATAATATTAGAAATGCTCTGAGCTCCCACTCACTTTCTTGTAAATCTGAGGCTTCTCCAAAGTCTATATAAAACCAAATGCTTTGATCACACTATCAAAATGTTTATTCCAACTCGAGAGGCTTGCCAGTCCATAAATGGAGCGTTGGAGCTTGCACACTTTGTTAGCTTCCTTTGGATCGATAAAACCTTACGGTTGCATCATATACAACTCTTCTTCGAAATCCATTCAGGAATGCAGTTTTTACATCCATTTGCCAAATTTCATAATCATAAAATCGGCAATTGCTAACATGATTCGGACAGACTTAAGCATCGCTTCTGGTGAGAAGGTCTCATCGTAGTCAACCCTTGAATTTGTCGAAAACCTTTTGCAACAAGTCGAGCTTTGTAAGCGATAACATTACCGTCGGCGTCGGTCTTCTTCTTGAAGATCCATTTATTCTCAATTGCTTGCCGACCATCGAACAAGTCAACCAAAGAATCCATACTTTGTTCTCATACATGGATCCCATCTCAGATTTCATGGCTTCAAGCCATTTTGCGGAATCACCATCGCTTCTTCATAGTTCGTAGGTTCATCATGATCTAGTATCATGACTTCCAGAATAGGATTACCGTACCACTCTAGTGCGGATCTTACTCTGTTCGACCTGCGTGGTTACGTATTAACTTGATCGAAGTTCTATGATCATTATCATCAACTTCCTCACTAGTTGGTTTTGGCGTCACGAAACGGTTCTGTGATGTATTATTTTCCAACAAGGGAGTAGAGTACAGATTACCTCATCAAGTTCTACTTTCCTCCCACTCACTTCTTTCGAGAGCAACTCCTTCTTTAGAAAGGATCCATTCTTAACAGCGAATGTCTTGCCTTCGGATCTGTGATAGAAGGTGTACGCCAATTGTCTCCTTTGGGTATCCTATGAAGACACATTTATCCGATTTGGGTTCGAGCTTGTCGGGTTGAAGCTTTTTCACATAAGCATCACAACCCCAAACTTTAGAAAGCGACAACTTTGGTTTCTTGCCAAACCATAGTTCATAAGGTGTCGTCTCAGCAGTTTGACGGTGCCCTATTTAATGTGAATGTGGCTGTCTCTAGAGCATAACCCCAAAGCGATAGCGGTAAATCTGTAAGAGACATCATAAACCGCACCATATCAAGTAAAAATACGATTCGGCGTTCGGACACACCATTCTGCTGTGGTGTTCGGGTGGCGTGAGTTGTGAAACTATTCCACATTGTTTTAAGTGTAAACCAAACTCGTAACTCAAATATTCTCCTCCACGATCAGTTCGTAGAAACTTTATTTTCTTGTTATGATGATTTTCAACTTCACTCTGAAATTATTTGAACTTTTCAAATGTTTGGACTTATGCTTCATTAAGTAGATATACCCATATCTGCTTAAATCATCTGTGAATGTGAGAAAATAACGATATCCATACGAGCCTCAACATTCATTGGACCACATACATGTATGTATGATTTCCAACAAATCTGTTGCTCTCTCCATAGTACGGGAGAAGCGGCGTTTTTGTCATCTTGCCCATGAGGCACGGTTACATAAGTACCAAGTGATTCATAATCAAGTGGTTCCAAAAGTCCATCATTATGGAGTTTCTTCATCGCTTTATACCGATATGACCCAAGCGGCGGTGCCACAAATAAGTTGCACTATCATTATCAACTCTGCATCTTTTGGCTTCAACACTATGAATATGTGTAACACTACTATCGAGATTCATCAAAATAGACCACTCTTGAGGGTGCATGACCATAAAGATATTACTCATATAAATAGAACAACCATTATTCTCGATTTAAATGAATAACCATCTCGCATCAAACAAGATCCAGATATAATGTTCATGCTCAGCGGCACCAAATAACAATTATTTAGGTCTAATACTAATCCGAAGGTAGATGTAGAGGTAGCGTGCCGACCGCGATCACATCGACTTTGGAACCATTTCCCAGCGCGCCGTCACCTCGTCCTTTGCGGTGTTAAGCAATCCGTAGTCCTGTTTGAGTTGCAAATATTAGCAGAACCGATATCAAATACCAGTGCTCTGCGAGCTCTAGTAAGGTACACATCAATAACATGTATATCACATATACCTTTGTTCACTTTGCCATCCTTCTTATCCGCCAAATACTTGGGGCAGTTCCGCTTCCAGTGACCAGTCTGCTTGCAGTAGAAGCACTTAGTTTCAGGTTTAGGTCCAGACTTGGGTTTCTTCTCTTGAGCAACAACTTGTTTGCTGTTCTTCTTGAAGTTCCCCTTCTTCTTCCCTTTGCCCTTTTTCTTGAAATTAGTGGTTTTGTTAACCATCAACACTTGATGCTCCTTCTTGATTTCTACCTCCATGCCTTTAGCATTGCGAAGAGCTCGGGAATCGTCTTATCCATCCCTTGCATATTATAGTTCATCACGAAGCTCTTGTAGCTTGATGGAAGTGATTGGAGAATTACATCAATGGCGCTATCATCCGGAAGAGTAACTCCCGGTTGAATCAAGTGATTACAATACCCGGACATCTTGAGTATGTGTTCCTTGACAGAACTATTCTCCTCCATCTTGCAGCTATAGAACTTATTGGAGACTTCATATCTCTCAATCCGGGCATTCTTACGGAATATCAAATTCAACTCTGAAACATCTCATATGCTCCATGGCGTTAAAAACATCGTTGAAGTCGGTTCTAAGCCGTAAAGCATGGCACATTGAACTATCGAGTAGTCATCAGCTTTGCTCTGCGAGGCGTTCTTAACGTCGTCGGTTACATCAGCGGCAGGCTGGCACCCAGCGGTGCTTCCGGGGCGTAATTTTTACGTGCGACAATGAGGATAATCCTCAAATTCACGGACCCAATCGGCGTAGTTGCTACCATCATCTTTCAACTTAGCTTTCTCAAGGAGCGCATTAAAATTCAACGAAACAACAGCCACGGGCCATCTATCTACAAACAACATAGACAAGCAAGATACTATCGGTACTAAGTTCATGATAAATTTTAGTTCAATTAATCATATTACTTAAGAACTCCCACTTGAGCAGACATCTCTCTAGTCATCTAAGTGATCACGTGATCCAAATCAACTAAACCATAACCAATCATCACGTGAGATGGAGTAGTTT